>CM040455.1:33891220-33918633 GCA_022758105.1 Pangasianodon gigas | reverse complement strand
ACACACACACACACACACACTATCATCAAGACTGTCTTTGTTGAATTGTTATATAACCAGAAAATCCTTCATGTCTGAGAGAATGACACCAACCTGTACATACACACAGCGACACAAAGCAATAACTCACAAACACTTGACCAAACACCACAGAAAATTAAACAGAGAGAGATAAAGAGAGAGAGAGAGAGAAACCCTGAGAGAGAGAAACCCTGAGAGATGAAATTCTTTACAATTCGAAATGAAACAGAAAAGAAGCTCTGAGCTCATTGTGCTGGAGAAATGCGCTGTAAAGAACGATTTCATCAGCAGCCGTCTCCTTCATCCACACCTTATTATGCACACAAAGCATTTCATTTCACTGTGTGAAAGTGTGTGTGTGAGAGAGAGAGAGACTTCACATATTCTTCAGTGTGATTATAACAGAGATGTTTCTTCTACTGTTAGTATGAGCAATGCTACAGTCCTACTACTAATACTGCTGCATCTGAATTACCTCGGAAGCGGGAAGTCAGAGCTCGGAATTACGTCACTTTCGACCTCCATGTGTTCGAGTTACGACCTCTATTCAAATGCAGTATAACATGTATTAATATTATACATCATTACACACTCTGCATGTGTTACAAAAGCGTTTACCAAAAAAAAACAAAAAAAAAAAACAACAATTTGTATCCCTGGAGCTACTGAAGAAAACTCTTTCAGACGTTTGACCCTGCTGTGACCTTGACCCTGTTTGGAGCAGTTCCCAAATCTAATCAGTTCACCTGCTAGTTACAGTGATAATTCCATATAAATCCTGCAAACATTCAACCACTCGTTCTAGAGACACCATCTTACTAAGAAACTCGGATTAACACACGGAAACATAATGCCTCCACCACCTAGTAACTGCAAAACAAGTCTAAATAAAAAAATATAAAAATAACAATAAAAGTACAGGGGGCACAGGCACAGTGGTTTAGTGGTCAGCACTGTTATATATATATATATATATTTCATTATTAATGTAATGTTGTTTTGAAAATCTTATCAAATCTTTGAGCTGTGCTAATAACAACATTATTATTATTATTATTATTACATTTTATTTTATTTGTATCAAATGTGCATAGCAGGGTTTCGTTTTGTTCCAGGTTAAGCCTGTTTTATGCCGAGCTCGGCCCAGTGGAAATAGGTCCAAACATCAGTGGAAAGAGAGCGAGAGCGCTGATGAGCAGACGCTAGTTAAGCTAATCTCTCGAAGCCTCATGACGCCCAACACTAAACCAGATCACAGCGTAATGTCTCAGTGTTTCACATAAACATGTTTTTCCGAAGCACGGTGATGATGTGCACTTTACCACAGATCTGCACTGTGTGCATCCCAGCATGCACTGCAGAGTAAATGACAGTGGGATTGTGGGTAGCAGAGGGAGTGTTTTATGCTAATGTCAAACTAGCTGAGGTTGGTTTGATCGGTTAATCGGCCACTTGGTACCCAATTAGAGGTCGCTGCTGGTGTAACAGCCAATCAGGAGCCTGATGTGGCGTGAGAGCACGGCATTAATCCGTTTTAATGCTTTTAGATGATCGCAGGACGACACTCAGAGAGGTCATTTCAGTGAAGAAGCAAGATAATGTGAGAGAGAGAGGGAGAGAGAGAGAGATGCATGCTGGGAGACAGCTGCTTTATTGAAACCAAATTCATTACAAAGCAGCACTTCTGACAAGAGCTTCTGCTATCACTGCCTGGTTCAAATCATCTGAATAGTAAGGGATATACACACACATACACACACACACACACACACATATATATATATATATATACATATATATATATATATATATATATATATGTCCCCAGCCTCCTCAGATGGATTATTACCCTCATTACATAATCCTTTGAAGAAGCAAAAACAATTAAGCGCCTTAATCCATGCCTTTGATATTGGTAATGAGAATAAAATGGAGTAGAACGCAGAAGAGGAAGCCAAATGAAGTTTTCAGACATCTTCAGGCCTGAGGAGTTTACACTTCGCAGATTTTCTCGGTAATAAATAACAACAAGCTGTGGTTTTTTTTGTCTTACTAACTTCAAGAGACTGTTGAGGGACCGACTGCTTATAGCTGCTATAACATAAGTGAGAACAGGAACTAACTTGTTTCACGGACGTTCCACAACATTAAATGTAACCATAAATGGATAAAAAGAACAACAGTGTCACTCTTTTCTAAATAAATGACTTAATCCAGGCTGGATAGAACTTATGAGTCTTAATGGAAGTCCTGCTATAGAAATTGTTTGCGTCAACCCAGCTAAGTCAACAAGCTACGTGTTATAGCCATATGGCTTCTGAAAAAAAACCTATAGCACTGAAGGCTTTTCTAGGCTTCCGCTAGCCCTAAATGTTTCATACAATTCCCTCGGTAGGAGCTGATATATTACCGTGACTCCCCATAACTCCGGCTGAGGGGGTTTGCACATGGCTGCTATCGGTCTCCAGTGAATGAGCCTGTCAGCCACTACACCGCGCCATGAATAACTAATGCCATCAACGTCCTGTATGCTTCCATATCAGCCTCCATAAAGCAAAGTCGGCGAACGCTAAAGCCTCTTAGCTATGAGTTATGCTAGCAATCGTGTGCCGGTGGCCACCCACCCCAATGATTCATCTCAGCTACTGTAGCCAGCACCCACGCTAACTGACGCTAGCGCTAAGGTGGGCTAACGGAGTGACTCCAGAGTGACTCCTTTTTCTGATATACAGCACCTCAGATCTAATAGACTAGCGAAGGATTCTAGCTTACGCTAACCGCCATAAAACAAATCTTCGGTTTGTGGCATGTTAAAGACTAAAGCATGGATTTTTCGTGTTCTCATGTCATATTTTTGTTTATAGCAGTAGTCAAATCTCAGTTTTCTCAGAGGACTCATCGTACGTCCAACACCAGCTGATCGTCGACGAGAAAACACGTAGCCGAGTGCAATTCCAGGAGAGAAGCAGTTCCAGGAAGGGCTCTTCTTGTTGATCGTGACAAAGAAAAATTATGTTCCGAGCTTTTGAAAAATAGACCTTATACATCAAAGCTGCTTAGCATATGATCATAACATTAGTACACAAATTTCTTAGAAAGTGTTGCTATTCATCAGTTTCATCCCAGGGTATTAAATTAGTAACACTACATTAATTATAGGACAGGACACAAGAGCTCAGCATGTTTACTAAACTAATACACCACCATCCAAATGCAGAGTCAGAAACACACAATAACAAAATAAATGTGATGAGGCTACTGTAAAGATCCGAGTGGCCACGTCTGTATTCGTGGAATGTCAAATGTCATCTCTTTTCTGGAAATATTACAGCTTTATTCCCTACATCTTTCCCCAGAGGCACCACTGTAACCAGAAATCATAGCTTAGTGAAGTCATATACTTTTTATCCATTTATAGTTACACTACTTATGTTATAGCAGCTATAAACTGTCGTTCCCTCACCAGCCTAACAAGACAGGTAGCAATATAGCTTATCATGTCTCTGAGAAACCTCAAAAAGTCCTGAAGACATTCCTGTGTCAGAAAACTTAAAGTTACAGCTTTATCTCTGACTGTTGCAAAGCACTGACACTGGAGACTCCTTCCATAAATGTTAAATAAATATCTCCTTACTGAGAACTTCACCATGTCAACGATTTTTAAAATCTGTTTATGTGGAGCATCTGCCAAACAAGTTCCTGTAAACAAGCTGTTACCATAGAAACAATAACATATTTCCTGTTTCCTTGTTCTCCGTGACGTGAGCAGCTAGCTACTGAGCAACAAGCGAACTTACGAGAAGAGGAAGGCAATATGTACTCCATTTTTTTAGAAACAAGAGGCCAAAGTCTGTCCTTTTGCTTCCAATAGGCTCAGACTTCCAAAATGTGCAGATTTGTGAATATGAAGTTCACCTCAAGTAACGCAAAATGAACCCACTGCCGAAAATAAATTCCTTTTAGTGTTTCCACTGCATTTGTTTCTCATTCAGGCAACTTTTACTAAATATAATTGTCCTTCATCATCTACACTCACAGTAAAAATAAGTATAAAATCGACACACATTGACCAGCTGATCTGTGAATGACACATCAACTCACCCCTGGAGCTCCTTGACCGAGACGGAGATCTTCAGGTTGTGTCCGAGGACGTAGAGAGCCGTGAGAATGTCGGCCCACTGCACCATCTCTCCCAAAGGTCCGCCTTTCAGAACCTTAGGACTGAAAACGTCGCCTGATTCCTCCGTCAGGAAACCCACGTGCACCAGAATCTGCAGAATAACAGCACTACTGATAAAATTCTTTATTCCATTAGTTTTAGCAAAATCTACAAGGCAAAACATCCTGAAGCAAAGTCTCATCTCAATACGAGGCAAGAACTGAACCACAAAAAAACGGCAGGCGAAACAGTACGGTTCCATTCCACACACCGAATTTCAGACTTTCTCAAGACATGTTTAAAGGTTCTTCTTCTTCTAACTTCTTCTTGGAAGCTTTTCTGACAGTGAAACCTTGTGTTCCAGGGTCTACAGAGAACTTTAAATGGTATCGCCCCAAAGTGAAAAACTTTAAAGTGAAAATCCTCCAAAGTTCTTGATTTCTAAGAGTATAGGTAAAGTAGATACCTAATATGCTGCAGTTAGAAAACAAATAAACAAAAAATAATATTAAATCCATCTAGCATCCAAAAATGTTCTTTGGTTTGTCCCTAGTGCACTATGCAGTAAATATGGTTGATTATGGATGTATAGCTACAGTAAAAAAAATAATGTTCATTATAGAAATATAGAGTACACTTACAAAATTGCAGCTAGGTGCCCTCTCTGATAGTGAAAAAGTCTACTAAGTAAGGAATAAAACACTCTGTGGCATGCTGTTATAGGAAAAAAATCAACGATGGGGTGGTGTGATGAAGCTGAGTTACTGTTACTACCACAAATGAGTTATTTTAACAACAACAGCATGTCCTGAAGTGTTTTATTCCTCTCATACCACAGCAATTTTTCAGCGATTACAATTTGTATTTATTAAAGAACAACAGGTCATACTTTTTATCCATTTATGTTTACATTTATTGTTAATGTCTGCAAAACAAGTTCTCACTTATGTTATAGCAGTGATAAACAGTCGTTCCCTCACCAGCCTGTCTTTTTTCTCTCTCTGGAAGTTAATAAGACAACAAAAAAACTCAGCTTTTCATATTACAGAGAAACCGTTAAGCGTAAACTCGTTAAAGAAAACTGTTACTAAGCACTGACACTGGAGACTCATTCCGTAAATGTTAAATAAACACCTTCTTACAGAACTCTTCACTGTATCAACGATTACACACGTTTTATTTTGTTTATTTGTGGTGAAGCGTCCGCCGTACACGTCCCTGTGAATGAGCTGTTGCTATAGAAACGATAATGTATTAGAACGAGCGCATTAATATAAACCTGTCATGTGCAGCTTCGCTACTGTCAGAGCTGCTGTTATAGAAAATTAATCAACACCTTCTGACCAATCAGAAGAGAGAATTCAACAGCACTGTGCTGAAACTTTTATGGGAACTTTTAACTGTACGTGCGTTGAGAGACTTTTTATAAAGCCAGATAAATATTCAAATATTAATATGGGGAAAAAAACAGAATTTTTGTCCTATTTTTACAGAAGCGGCGAAGATGACTCAGACTTTATGCTAAAGACAGTTAGCGTGTGTATTGTGCTGGCGTTAGCTGAATAGATGTGGGAAATGAGCGAATGCTGCTGTCACAGTGAGGTGAAAGTCTATTTTAGTGAAGTGATTAAAATCACTGTGCTCCGCAGGGAGGCAGCTCATTACGCTCTTTGTGGGTTTATTTTAATTCCTTCCCTTGCTTTAGCCTACATCACTGTTTTCTTTGTGTTTTGTATCTTAAAAGCCTTTTTTTTCTCTCTGCAAGCCTGTTATCCAAAAGAAAAATTTTCCAACTAAAAATATAGCATTAAAGCCCCAGAAAAACGAAACCAAGTACAGCATTGTGGTTACTTCTGCTTTAAGCTCGTTTACATAGTCATAGCTGCCCGCTAGTTATTAATGATGCATGATTTAAAGTGGACTTCTGCTACAAGCCCCGCCCCAATTCTCATTTGTTCCATGGTGCCTGATGGCAGAAATTTACTGCAAAACATGTCCATCACTGACTTTTTTTGAGAATCTAGTCCATTGTCTTGTTCTTTTTACTAGATGTTCCTATTTCTCCGAATGAACTCACACAACACACATTATTCCTTTTCTAGCACACCTGATTCATCTAATCAGCTAATTAACGCATCTGGGTTAGCACAGAGAGAACGTGTGCAGGGCAGGGTCACTCCAGGACCAAGAAAACATTTTATTCAAGGGTTGTTTAAGAGTTCATTGGATAATTATGGGCTTCCAAAAATGGTTCTACTTGGAACCGTTTCTAATAGGGCTCTAGTGTAGGGTTATACACAGAACTTTGTAACAGGGAAACACTCTGTTATAGAGCTCTACAAAGAACCTTTAAGGTTCCCACAGAAGGTTTTTAAGAGTACATTGGAGCTTCCAAAAATCCTTCCAACTGGGGCACTTTCCGACTGGGAAACAATCTGTTATATGGTTCTATACAGAACTTATACGGTTCCTTCAGATGGTTCTTTAAGGGTTCACCGGTTAACTAAAGGTTCGTAGCTTCCAAAAAGGGTTCTACTTGGAACCTTTTCTAATAGGGAAAACAAACTTTCAGGTAAATTGACAACCTATAAGGTTACACCAGTGGGTTCTTTAAGGCTTCAGTAGCTAATTAAGGTTCTTAGTTCCCAAAAAAGGGGCCTACTTGGAACTCTTTCAGATAGGGAAACACTGTGTTGTAGAGTTATACACAGAACCTATAAGGTTTCGCCAGAGGGTTTTTTAAGGGCTCTCTTCCAAGCATTTGCTTGGAACACTTTTTCACATTTTTAAATGTTTTGTAAATGAAACAACCGTGTGCAAATGCGTCACTGGCAAGGCACAATCACTGAGTCACTGTTTCACTGAGTCAGTGAGACGATGAGACTCTTATTCACTGAGTCATCCGGTTACTGAGTTGCTGAGCTACTGACTCACTGAATCATTGAGTTATAGAGTCACTGATTGACTGAGTCAGTGAGTCGATGAGTCTCTGATTCACTGAGTCATG
The DNA here is from genome assembly GCA_022758105.1 of Pangasianodon gigas. Classification (NCBI taxonomy): domain Eukaryota; kingdom Metazoa; phylum Chordata; class Actinopteri; order Siluriformes; family Pangasiidae; genus Pangasianodon; species Pangasianodon gigas. The sequence goes on along the minus strand of CM040455.1, from coordinate 33,911,446 downwards.
TGGCCACTGAGGTGCTGAGCTTCTGACTCACTGAATCATTGAGTTATAGAGTCACTGATTGACTGAGTCAGTGAGTCGATGAGTCTCTGATTCACTGAGTCATGTGGCCACTGAGGTGCTGAGCTTCTGACTCACTGAGTAAGTGAGTCCTTGAGTCACTGATTGACTGAGTCAGTGAGTCTCTGAATCGCTTACTGTTGAGTCACTCCAGGGATAAAAAGAAAAACCTCCATAAGGTTTCTAGAAATATTTTTTTAGCCTGTTTGCTCCCTGTTGTAAACAGTCACTGAGTAGAAGCTCAGAACTCATTCCTGATTCGCTCTCTGCTGTTTTTATGATGTCTTGCTAATTAAAAAATACACTACACCATCCAACTTTCTTCATAATAAAAGATCAAATTTATTGCAATTGCTACATCCAGCCTGTGACAGATGGTCAATAATTTTAAACCATCTGTCAGAGTTGCAGGCCAATAAACAACACAAACTCATTCAACTCCATTTCAGTCACAACAGAAGTTACACCTTATTTCAGGGGTGCACAAATTTCTGCACAAATAGACACATTGGATGCAGGTTTTCATTCTAGCCAATTAGGAGCGACACCTGATCACACAGTTATTTCCCCTTTATGCCAACTGCTCAGCTGTTTGGTGTGTGATGTTTGCTTCTTTTGTTTGGCTGGAGAGCTAGGATGCGAATATTGCCTAAAAAATAACAGATGCTAAAAAATAAAAATATATATAATTGTTGGCAATTTGCTGAGATATAAGAGAAATAAAACACTTCAGGGTGTGCTGTTATAGGAAAATAATCAGCTTTGGGGTCATAACATTTACTGTTTTTATCTAATAAAGGGATTATCCTCAGACAGATTATTAACAGATTATTAGGCTGCACGTAAATGTAGCTACAATTGGACAAAAAAACGCTTTTGGCCAAACTTTCAGATAATCTTCTTTAGAAGGTCAGCATGGTCTACATACTAATGTGTGTATTAGACAGTTAATTTTGTGTAATTTTGGTATTAGCAGAGAAAATCATAACAAGACAAAAAGTCAGTGTTTAACTCGTCCTGGACTGTAAGCAGCAGGTGTGTGAATATTCACGCAGCCATTTTCCTGGATAAATCACAGCTCGACTGGAGCTAATAGCTCCTGAACGCTATAAAAAGCAGCGCTGCACGTTACACAGTAGTGCTGTAGTGTTGTCGGACACGGCTTTTCCTTTTCTGCCTCCTCGTTCAGACGGCCTGGCCGCCGCACAGCCCGGGGGAGCTCAGCGCTACAGGCATGTGGGCTGAGAAAAAGACCCAGTTCCACTTTTGTTTCTCCCACGCACAAGTTTCTGAAGCGGGGAAGCAGAGAACTGCTGACCTTCTCTACACAGAACATCAAAACACATTTTCTTTTAGATGCACCAGGGACTGTGAATAGTTTCACTGCATCCTGGAAGAACAAACTCTTAAATTAAATTTATTTTTTTAGAGGCAATGGTTAAGAATGCAGGTTCAGGTTTTTGAAGACCTTTTCATTATATTTACTTTATAGCACACAACGCTGCTGAATTCTCAAAGCTCAGAAGGTGTTGATTAATTTTCTGTAACAGCAGGTTTATACTGTATTAACGCACTCGTTCTAATACGGTACGATTTCTATAGTAACAGCTTGTTCACATGGACTAGTAACCACATAAACAGAGTACAAAAAGGTCTGTAATCGTTGATATGGTGAAGGAGACATTTATTTCACATTGATGGAAGGAGTCTCCAGTGTCAGCGCTTTGTAACAGTCAGAAGTAAAAGCTGTAACTTGAAGTTTTCTGACATCTTCAGGATGCTGGACGTTACATTTTGTGTATTTTTGGTAATTTGACATGGATCACGTGTGATTCTGAATGTGTGAGATGGTAATTGTTGGCAAATTGCTGTGGTATAAGAGAAATAAAACACTACTGAGACATGCTGTGATTGGAAAACGATCAACTTCTGAGTGGTAACAGTAACGCAGTAAGAGCATGATACAGAATGTTTTAATTTTTGTCTACCACAGCAGTTATAATTGTTTTATTTATTAAAGAATGACATCATACTTTTTATCCATTTATAGTTACATTTAATGTCATGTTTTAATCCTTACATCTTTCTGTGCGATTTATATTATGTGTGGGTTTTTTTGTCTCTTCACTGACAGCCATGGTATGATTCTGTTGACCTTCTACTGTTTTCCTTTTCAAACAGGAAGTCAGATGGTGTATCGAAGTGTGTGACTGATTTATACAACAGCCAATAGTGTTTGAGATACGCCACGGCACGCCCCCAGCCAATCTAAGCAAACCTGACAGTAGGCTGAGTGCTGATCTGGGAACAGGTGTCAGAACGGCATGAGGAGATCGATAAAGACAAGCCTGAGCGAGTGGAAACTGTGAGAGATCAGAGATCAGCTGAGCGGTGATATAAGGACGCTGCGTGTGGTAGATAAGTGATCAAGATCACCGCTAGAACCCTGACACGGCCTGATACACATCACCACTCTTGCCACGCTTGACCTTCAATATTTCTTACTGTGTGTTTGATGTGGAAAGGATGAGATATTTCATTGCGGGAAATATTCCTTCATGGCACACTGTAATGGCTGAAAAATCCAAGCGGAATGCTAACTAGCTCAGAGCCAGAGGACAGCATGCTAGCCGTCTGGGTTAAACAATGTTAGCGGTGTGCATTTAGAGCAGCTGGTGTATCATTCAGAAAAAGAATGTGACTTGTCGATGTTGAAATGACCTCTTCAACCCCCAGCTGGTGCCCACAGATGGCCCAAAACACTGCTAATGTCCGCGGAGTGCCGCAGTTTTCCTCAAACCGTGAACAGGCTTCTACTCCTTCACTGAGTTTACCAGGTCAAGAAACGACCTTGAATTGAGCACTGTGGTGGTGTGAAGCCTGGGGATCACATTACTGCTGCTGATATCACTAACCTCAATCAAAATCTCATTTTGAACAGGTTCTGACGGTTTAGAAATGAGTTTTTTAATTAAGACTCCATGTGTTGCTTCATTTCGCAGTCACCAGCTTAGTAATAACCGTTTGACTTCATATCGTCTAGAACAGATTGTAGCCAAATAACACGGCTAATGGAAGTGTGGACGTTATAGCTACTGCAAATGTAAGCTAATAGTGAGCAATTTCCAGCTAATTCTAATTTCTCGTCTCAGTGGAACTTAAAACAAAAATAATTCCATCAGGACCACGAGTGGTGTTAAAGTTTGCAGATTTATCACTCGTGATACGTTGGCATCCATCAGTGAGTCTCCAGTGTCAGAGGTAAAAACTTTAAAAAAACTTTATGTTTTCCGACATCTTCAGGACAGAGAAGTTTCTCTGGTTTGTCTGTAACATGACAAGCTGCATTTTGTCTTATTAACTTCAGAGGCTGCGGCGGGAACCTGATGTAATTATAAACGGATAAAAATTACAACACATCAAACTTTAATAAATAAACCTAATCGTTGGCAAATTGCTGTGATATAAGAGGAAAAGAACTTCAGGACGTGCTGTTGTTGTGGGGTTTATTCCTTACTCAATACACTTTATTAGGTATTGTCATTACCACCTTTATAAAAAAATAACAAACTGGCCATTATTGTATCGATAGTTATTTTCCCTACTTTTCCTCGTAAAGGAAATGAAATTTTAATACATGTTAGCCAAACTCAGAGTATAGTGGTCCTTGTTGGTGCTTTGTTAGCAAAACCTCAGTACACATCAGTATATATGGAGATACACATTGTATATCATGATATGATCATTTCCTGCTCGTCACGCTAATCTTAATCTTTTGTAATGTTTCACTGGTTTCGCTTCAAACAGTTTCTGTCAAACTAGATTATTCTGAAGTCACGCTACATTTACTTACTCTCTTCCACCAAAACCACTGGTGTGTGTTCTAGTAACATGATGGACGTTACTCGGAAAACATTCTGGCACCATGTGAAAGCCTCTGCTGTGGTTTCAGAGTCTCAGGTTGGTAGAAATGCTCTGTTTGTGCAGCCTGCCACGACGGCTAACGATGTGCGTCGAGTTAGTCTCCAACCAGCTGGAATCAGCGACATCCAGGGGCTGCTGGGACGCAGGCGTCGAGTGTGTGTCCTTCTCTACACACATACACACACCCTTGTAATGAGGATGGATTGCTCTGTTTACAGAAAACACCTCGTCTTTACCTCCCTGTACAACCTGAAACAGCACTCACAGCACCGAATGCACTTACAGAGTGCAGCTAATGCTAATCACCTTCAATTAAAAAAAAAAAACGACTTCCCGACCATGAGGGATGCTGGGAAATGGAGTGCATCAAGCCTTGAATGACTTCTATACACACTAGACACGGGTAATCACCCAGGATGGATCTATAAATCTCCTCGCCATCACAGCGCCATTGCTCGAATAAACGCTAGGCCTCTAAGGCTAATCCGCAACGGATTCTCCGCAAAGGGTACAAAATGGCAGCCTGTTGTAGACCGAAACACACACACTCGCAACTATCTGGCGCAGAAATCTCATTTTGCAATTACACCCTGTGTTCCCACTGCAGAGAGATCCGTTATCCGCAGCAGACGGCAAATAGCTTCTGACTCGCTGCCTTCCCTTAATTGTGGATGATAAAGCACTCTGGATAGGCGAAAAAGAAAGCGATCGCAACAGCTGGCGTTGAGATAGCACACAAAGTTCGAAGATAAAAAATCCATTTCACGCACTCAGGGGAGAATAGACAGAGAGATAAATCAGTGGAGAGAGTGCTATTTTTAGAGATTGTTAGCTTATTTAGGACGAGACACGGCGGCAGGTAAACTGGGAAGCGAACGATCAATTAAAAACACTCGCGAGGGCCGTCCCATAATCCTCCAGGAAGAATAAAAGTGCAGGAAGAGTGGTAAATGATGTCTTGAAGAAGGGAACTGATCCTCATGGTGCAACTGCAGAATCATACATTCGAGCTAAAATACCGACAGGGTGCAAAAATAAAGACCCCCTGGGCAGCAACAGTGGATTCAAGCATAAATGGAGAAGGAGGAATATCCAGTCAGGTCTGAATGTCTAAGAATTTATAACAATTCTTTTTAAACAAATATTTGCTGTAATTAATAGAAATGATATGCATCACTCATAAATGAGAACACTAGGAGTCACATGTGTTACTATTTGGATTTAAAGATGCACCAGCAAAACAATATAATTAGTAAGGAATAAAACACTCCATGTCATGCAAGTTGATTATTTTCTTTTAAAAGCACATCCCAAAGTGATTCATTCCTCTTACACCACAGTAATTTACCAACAACTGCATTTTTTTTTCCAAATTAATAAATGACATGTAATTTTTATCATTTTCTAGCTATGTATAATGAGAAGTTATAGCAGCTATAAACAGTTCTTCCCTCACCAGCTTCTCTTTTTTCTCTTTCTTTAAGTTAATAAGACAAATAATGCATCCTGTTACCAAGAAACCTCAAAAAAGTGTAAACTCCACTGTCCTGAAGATGTCGAAAAACTTAACTCTTGTAACAAGCTTTGCTTCTGACTGTCAGAAAGCGCTGACACTGGAGACTCCTTCCATAAATGTTAAAGAAAACTTCACTACAAGTCCCTGTGAATGAGCTGTTACTATAGAAACCATAAGGTATTAAACAAGTGCAAACAAGTGCATTAAACCTGTAATTAACGCAGCTGCACTACTGTCAGAGCTGCTGTTATAGAAACTTAATCAACACTTTCTGACCAATCAGAATACAGTTTATAATCTTTCCTGATTTAGAAAATTCGATATTGAAAGCAATTCAGAGCTGGTCGCTTTAATGACAACCTGTGAAAGTTGGTGATTTTACTGATATTAATTCCTATGAATTTTGCATGATGTTGAGTTAAACTCCTTCCATCTCACCTTCTTCTGCTCCCTCCATCGTCTGCGCAGCTTCAGGTCGAGTCTCTGGGCGGCTGTAGCCCACTGCACTGCCAACCTGCGGATCCGTCTCTTCATAAAACTCAGAGACTCTTTCCCTGTTCCGACCTGATCCAACAGAGCGCCGAGATCTGTACGGAAAGCCGCCTGGTGAAGACAGAGGGAGAGAGAGATAAAGAGTGAAAGATAATGAGAGACGGGAGGGTCACACATTTTAACTTTTAACAATAATTTAATCATGTCCCAGACAATCATTAAGCAGTAAAGAGATAAGGGTGTAAAACTGTTCTCAGTCATGGCGCAAACTGATTAAATTCTTCTTTAATAAATTGTCAGTGTGCTCAGATGCAACGAGTCCCAAATCTTACAGTGTTCTTACGACGAGTTTAAGAAAATGCTAAAATGCGTAGAACCTGTTCAGACTTCTTGTTAGACGTACATTGTTATTCTTGGTGGACAAGGGATCATTACACATTATGGATTACCCATCATGCATTGCAAGCATATGTGCCAAAATGCCCTGGGGTTGGTTTATGCTTAGTCAGCACTGCTTCTGAGGTGTGTCTGAAATGAACATCAGAAAGCCTCGAGCGTTTACAGTTTTTCAGAAAAGTAGGAGGATGCAATAGACAACAAGATGTGTGAGGTTCGTGATTGGGATGTCGTGATTTTTTTAGCAAGATTAAATAGAATCTGCATCATCTAAATATCTAGCTTAAAATAGAACACGTAAGATTCTTTAAAAACGTATTATTCGCCAACCTAATCTTAAAAAACATCGTTTTTCATAACTTAATGTAAATGTATAATGTAAATTAAAGTTTATAAGACAAAGTATGTTAAAAAACAGCTTCACTGCTTTGACGAGAATAAAATGACCAACTTAAAATATTATTTCAAGATAGTAAACTATTATAATGACTGAGTAGCAGAAATAAACGTTATAGCAATATATCTTCTCTGTTAATCTGCTGCTCAAACTGTTTGAACACAAACTAAAAACAAACTAAAAACAATCATAAACACTTTCTAATTTTCATAATTCATTTTTACCGCAACAGAAAGCGAGGACGCCGCATCAGCGCACCTTTCAAGTGGGAAAGTTGAGTCGAGGCAAGAGATCACTAATATGAGATAGAGAGAAGGACGCGGGGTTACCAGAGGGGCAGTTAATATCGAAGAGTTCAAAACACAGCTGTCAATCATTCCAAGTTCACATGGCGATTGGCTCATCTGGGGTTTTATTGGGGAAAAAAGAAGACTGCATATCTTTTGGCGTATTTTTGAGTGATAACTGGCAGCATCGTACTCCGATGTTAAAATGCGTAAAGGTGGGCAGGTCTAAAACCATGGGGAATATTGTAAGAAAATGAAATGATGTAGTGTTTTTCTCCACTATACTCACTCAACACAACTGCACCAACTATACGCTAAAGTGCAACTATATGCAGCTAAAGTGAAAGTGACTAGTTTCAACTGTAGAGACAGAGAGAGAGACAGACAGAGAGAAAGAGACAGATAGAGACAGATCGAGGGAGAGAGAGAAAGAGAGAGAGACAGATCAAGAGAGAGAGAGATAGACAGATAGACAGACAGATAGATAGATAGATAGAGAGAGAGAGAGAGAGAGAGAGAGAGAGGGAGGGAGAGGGGTCCCTGAGGCACCCACAGGCACTCAAATGCTCAAACCTATCACACCGTAAAAAAAGCACTGTGTGTGTGTGTGTGTGTGTGTGTTCACTCAGGCAGCTATGATGTTAGCTGAGCTCTCCAGAAATGCAATGACTGACTACCTCACTCACACACACACACACACACACACACACACACTCCTCTAAATAATCATTATCAGTATCTTTGCATATATAATGCTGGAAGGTATGTAAATGCAGTGTTGAGTCTTCTTGTGCACACACACACACACACACACACACACACACACACACAGAAATCAGGCAGGAACTCATTTGTGTAAATAGCAGTAGAGATTCAGGCGGCATGAGGAATTAGTGTGAGAAATCATTTATGCAGAATACACAAAGCGCAGAGAGGGGGTGGGGTGGGTTGGAGGGGTGTGTGTGTGTGTGTGTGTGTGTCTCACTTGTCTTTTAGCTGAGCTTTTCAGCACGGCAGGTGTTGTGCTGTAGTTCCTCCAGGCCAGCGGGGGGCAGAACCACTCCACCTCACTCAGGTAAATGAGGAAGGAGCAATCCGAGCCATCGACTCCGTAAAAGGCGTAGCACGGATCCGACGTCCACCGCGCCCTCATCCACTACACCACGACAAGGACACACAGAAGATCAAAAAACATTTAAACAATGATTACGACTCAGAAATATGATGATCACATCAGCTATATGATACATAAGGAATAAAACTGGCTGTGTCATGCTGTTAGAGGAAAATAATCAACAAAGTAGAGTTACTGTTACAACCACAAAGTGTTTTCCTCTAACAGCACGTCCTGAAGTGTGTTATTCCTCTTATACAACAACAATTTGCTAACAATTACAACTTTTAATTTATTAAAAACAATGCATCGTACGTTTTATCCATTTACAGTTACATTTAATGTTATGTGAAACGAGTCTTGAGGTTAATAAACGCAGCCTGTCATGTTAGCAAGAAAGCGTAAACTCCTCTGTCCTGAAGACGTCAGAAATCTTACAGTTACAGCTTTACCTCTGACTGTTACAGAGCACTGACACTGGAGACTCCTTCCATAACTGTTAAATAAATCTCCTTACTTCAACATATCTCATCAACCATAGCAAGGATTTTTAAAAATCTGTTAAAAATACAAATATCAGTGAATGGGCTGTTACTAAAGAAATGAAAACAACAGAGCTGCTGTTAGAGAAAATTAATCAACACCTTCCGACCAATCAGAATCAAGAATTCAGCAGCGCCATGGTTTAAAGTATTAAAAAAACATTTAAAAAATAAAAAAACAGCTTTTAAGATGGCAGGAAACAAGTCCAAAGTTCCAAGTTACAAAAACATTTTAGTTGTTGGTTCATAATTTTGCATCGTCGTGCCATAATGTTATTACACCTTTATTACACATATATAACTCTGTTATAAATACAGTATGTGGTCTTTCTTGCTACAATTAAGGCTTTACTTTCAGTAACCGGACTGAATATAAAGTTGTTAAAGAAAAAAAAAATGCTATTCCTCCGCCAAGGCGTGTGTATGTGTGTGTGTGTGTATGTGTGGGTGTGGGTGTGTATGTGTGTGTACTTACATCCACTTTGCTAGCGCAGTCAGGGTAGCGCGGGTCTCGGGGAACTTCACACTGACTCGACGTTCCATCTCTCACGACTGCAAAGAGAAACATTACATCATCGTTAAAGATGATTATAACTCTTTATAAGAAGCATTGCAGATTCTCCGGGAATTTATCTTTGGAAGGTTTTACACAATTTTACCTGGATACTAACTTGGTTAATACACTCCCCAATACAACATTGTGCTATAAGTATATGATCACATACTTTTTACGTATAGCAGTGAAGAATGATGTAGCTTCGTCTGATTGGTCAGTCTTTGTTGTAATGGACTTGGGATTTGGGATTTAAGTGGATTGGATTGGTCTCAGATCTATCAGTGTCTCATTAGCCAAATGGAGGCAGCAGCAGGAGCAGTAAAGATCTTCAGCTTCATCAGCTTCATCAATCTCCAGCGTCTATGATCCGGAGCGGAGGAGTGCAGAGCCGGCTGTTCGCTCAGTAGAGCTGTAAATGTTCTAAAGGGGCCTCCTACACTACAGCGTATGAAGCTCTGTGTGTACATGTGTATGTGTGTCCTGTTTAATATTCTAAAGACTCGTCAGTGCTACAAATTCCTCACAATTTATTTATTTGAGTTCTCAGTTATTAAAGACTTCTTGTGTTCATGTCATTGTGACATCTTCATCATGAAGCTTGTAGCACAATTAGGATGCATCAAATTCTTTCTACTAAAGTCTGTCCACTCGGCGGCCATCTTGGCAACACTCCCAGGGATTTTAAGTAACAATGGCTATATGGATGACTACAGGATGAACAGATTTCCTCACATCGAATGAAGAAAGTCGCTAAACTCGTTAAACTTTTTTTACATGATCAATTTTCTAAATGTCGAGCACAAGAAAAAACACTTTAATTACACGCCTTTACACCCATTATTGAGTACACAGCATCCTTTTCGTTAAAGTAAAGCCAACTGGAAATCCAACAGCATATCAGTCATATTAACGCTCTCTACACTGTTTACTTGTTCAGACACAAGCATCTTAATTTAAAAAGAGTTTCATTTATAAAGAGATTTATACTACAACGTTGTTCAGCGCTTGATTAATTCTCTAGAACAGCAGCTCTGACAGTTGTGCATCTGCAAATCACAGGTTTATATTAATGCGCTTGTTCTAATATGCTATCATTTCTATAGTAACAGCTCATTCACAGGGACTTGTACAGCAGATGCTCTACATAACTGGATTTTTTTTTAAAAATCACTGACATGGTGAAGGTTTCTGTAAGGAGACATTTATTTAACATTTATGGAAGGAGTCTCCAGTGTCAACGCTATATAACAATCAGCGGTAAACCTGTAAGTTTAAGTTTTCTGCTGGAGTTTGCACTTTGCGATTTCTCTGTAACATGGCAAGCTGTGGTTTTTTTTGTTTTATTAACTTCACAAGAGAGAAAAAAGAGAGGCTGGTGGGGAATGACTGTTTATAGCTGCTATAACGTAAGTGAGAACAAGAACTAATTAGTTTTGCGGTCGTTCCACAACATTAATTGTAACCGTAAGGGAATAAAAAGTATGATATGATAAAAATGACAAAATGTAATCGTTGGCAAATTGCTATGGTATACGGAGAAATGATCACTTCAGGGAGTGCACCACGCCATTGTTGAGTACCTTCCTGTAACATCACAACACAGAGTGTTTAATTCAATGCTTATTGCTTCTTTAATGAACTTGCATTTCCTCTTTATGCCTGAGCATTTTGATAACTATTGATTTCTATATTTCAGTACATCTAAAACTCTTATGGTTATGTTCTCAATTCTTATATATGTCCCTTCTCATTCTGTACAAGGTAAAATTTCCAGGAAGTCTGTTCCTGGTACACTTTCAGGAAAAAAGGTATCATAGAAGCACATTGTTGTTCCCAAAGGCACGAACAACAGTATAATAGTTCCACTTAAAATACTACAATGGTCCTCAAGGCTCAGTGATGTATCATAAATGAGTTTTAAAGGTACACTGTAGTCTCAAGGTTCATTTACATACAAGTAAAAATCCTTGAAGGTAGAGTGGCAAGCTGTGTACCCTAAAAGGAAAAATGCTACAAATACATTTTGGTAAAAACATATTTCTTGTAGTTTTTCAATATTTATGAATATTTATTCCTATGTTATCTTGCCCTCAGAAAATGTCATGGCCTTCCAATTCAGAAACTCAGCAGTCACACTCAAGCCAGCGTTTCTCCGAGCCTACAGACATCCGAACTTTATTTACTTTCACCGACAGAGCTGGAGGATTTTTATAGTCCGATTAGGTCTGGAAGGTGGACGTTGCCTAAATCAATAGCATCTGAGGGAGCAATAAAATGCAAATGTGAATTAAAAGTAGGCTTTAAATCTGTCCTGTGTGACTCAATACTGAATACACCCCGCCTAATTCAGCTTTACTGCTGACCGTCTCCCGTTTATGTCCGACTTCCGAGAATTTCCCAACCAACAAATCTGACATTATACGTCACATCTAAGCGCACTGCATTTCTTTAAAGCAGAACACCAATAATCTGTCATTTTGAAATATCCTGGCCAATACGTTGTGTGTTTGGAGGCCCATTATACTGAGAACTTATCCTGAGAACTCAGGGTTTGTTTGTTTTTTTTTAATAAATGAAATACATGGTACCATCACAACGTCATCTTGACATTTTTTTTCTTACAATCTAGACAAACTCAACACCTGTCTTTTTTTTCGCAAAAAAAATGGTCAATTGTGATTTTCTTGTCATGATACAACATGCGAGTGTGAACATTTTGTGACTTTTCAGTGTCTACATGCAAAAATCTCTTTATTTTTGACATACAGTGATGCTAAACTTTAAAGCTATGCTGATATTGCTTTTTTTTTTCCTCCTACAGTTCTAGGGTTCTCCGGATAGTTCTTAGCAAAAGTGAGCAAAAACTGTTAAACAGTACCTTTTAAAAGTCCTGTCAGGAAAACAAGCACTTTGCTAAGAGTTTTACTAAAACAACATATTTTTATACAGTTTCTTTGAGTCTAAATGATCTAGTGAGTGAAAGTTAACCTAGCAACTGAAAGCTAAACTAGTGAATGAAAGATAAGCTAGCTAAACATAGTGAATGAAAGATAAGCTAGCAAGCAAGTGAAAGCTAAACCTAGTGAATGAAAGATAAGCTAACAGGCGAGTGAAAGCTAACCTAGCATGTGAAGGCAAATGTAATGAGTAAAGGCAAACAAAAGTGAATGCTAACCTAGCAAATGAAAGCTAATCTAAGTGAACCATAACCTATTTAGTGTAAACTAATCTAGTGATTGAAAGCTAGCATAACTAGTGAAAGCTAATCTAGTTAGTGATAGCTAACTTAGATAGGGAAAGCAAACTTAATGAAGAAAGTTCAATTAATGAGTGAAAGCTATGAAGCTAAAGTCAGTAACCAGTAACAGTAAACCATTTGGAAAACTACACTTTCTTAAACTATCTTGTCTGGTTCCTCTCAAGGTTTCTTCCTCATGTCATCTCAGGGAGTTTTTCCTCACCACCTTCGCCTCTGGCTTGCTCATTAGAATAAATTTATAAATGTATAAGTTTAAAACTTATATCCTGATTTTATATATACTGTAAAGCTGCTTTGTGACAATGTCCATTGTTAAAAGCGCTATACAAATAAAATTGAATTGAATTAAATTGAACATCTACATTATCTAGCAATTCAAAATGGTTCAAAACAGAAGGAGCATCTGCTGCTTATTTCATCTCAAGAAAACAATCAAGAAAAGTTGTCATGATAAGAGGACAAAACAATAATAATAATTATAATGCATGGTCTCTTTTATGCTATTTTTCTCAAAAAAAAAATAAAAATCATTAAACAGCCATTTGAAGGCTCCGACTTCTCATTACCCGGGATTGTGGAAATGAGACCATCTAGGCAACAGATCAGTATTTACATATCAACTTATCAGTGATGTTCCACTTCTTCAGGCAGGGATGTGTGTGTGTGTGTGTGTGTGTGTGTCTACAATAATTTAATCATTCTCACCGCAGCAAGGCCCACGACACACCATGGCAGAACAAGCCCTAGAAAAATGTGAAGCTGGCCATCTATCACCCAACTTGTGTGTATGTGTATGTAAGTGTGTACATGTATTTAGCCCTTTTGAGGACCAAACGTGCTCATAAACATCCGGTCCTCACAAAAAATGCCATTTCTATCATATATATTTCCAAAAACATATATCATAATAACAAAAGAGCCAAAATATGTGTAGTATTAACTAGCTACAGTAATTATTGTGTATATTAATGGAAGGTCTTCATGAAGATAGAAGAACTAACCTGTGTTTTAAAATTATGATTAGTTTACCTGTGTGTGTGTGTGTGTGTGTGTGTGTGGAACATCACCTCTTGACGCTGCCATGCTGTTCTGAAGAATCTGCTCCACTCGCACCGCCATGTTTGACACGTTTTGGGCGATGGCCTGAATTCTCTCCACCAGTCCTGCTGGCTGAATCCTGACACACACACAGACACACACACACACAGACAACTATCAATTTAAAAACTATTAAAAACACATTTTCAGTCATTCTGAGAGTAATGCTACACTCAAATATGGCTCTGTGTTTTCTAGAAGATTCTACATGAATGGTTAAGTTCTGAGGTAAAAAAAAAAAAAAAATCATAGCAGTTAATTCAACCTAAATCTACATCTGGATTTAATCTCTAAACCTAAGTATTTTGACGAAGAATTGACATTTATGTCAATATGAAACATCGGAGCTGTTGGTGTTTGATTTGATGCTAATTAATTAGAGTTAGATTTTACTCACACAAAGCATTTTCTTAGTAATCTGACAACACATCTGAGAGAAATGCTGATGTTCCTGATAATTTCGTGTCATTTTCACTGGCTTTGTGCCTTTACATTGTCCATAAAACAAACTTAAATATGTGATAGCTAGCCTGTGCTTAGCATCTGTGTTCCCTGGTTGCCTAGCAACAGTGCTCTCACAGCTTTCACTAGTTGGTGAGTGGTGAGCGTTTCGTGTTGTGCTTTTGCCTTTCCATGTCGAAAGCACCAATTTCATGAGTTCCATTTGAATGCACTATATTATCATCTCTGTCTTTTTCTCCCTCAGCGTCTCTCTGAATCTATTGGGAAGTGTTAACAGGCACTAGATGCTCTAATTGCGAGGCACTTGGATGGAGCGTGAAATAGAAAAATCCTGAAGCCCGTCAATACTATTTAGTCTCAGAGCTAAGAGCGCTTCCCTACACATTACGGCTTGTGGAGATGTAGAGCTGAGAGAACGGAGTTGGGTCATTAAAAGCAAGAGAGACAACACTAACACACACATGCGCACTGAAGGGGCCCATTGAACGCACTGTGCGTGAAAGGGTAAAAGATGTAATAAACAGTGAGCAGATGAGAACAGGCTAAATGTGGCAGCAGTTACATCAACAACAGCTGAACACTTGATCTTTTCAGTACACCATCATAAACATGAAAAATAATGAACAACAATCCAAAGTATGAAAGATGCAGTAAATATAGCCACTGACTATTTAATTCGTTTTGGCACAATACAATATTATAACATGCCTCCTTCACTGGGATTGACACACACATAGGCCACGCCTTCTTCAATGAGAATAATGGATTCAGAGGCCACGCCTTCTTCACTGAGAATAATGGATTCAGAGGCCACGCCTTCTTCACTGAGAATAACCGATTCAGAGGCCACGCCTTCTTCACTGAGAATAACGGATTCAGAGGCTACAACTTCTTCACTGAGAATAACGGATTCAGAGGCTACAACTTCTTCACTGAGAATAACCGATTCAGAGGCCACGCCTTCTTCACTGAGAATAACCGATTCAGAGGCTACAACTTGTTCACTTAGACTAACAGGTACAGAGGCCACGCCTCTTCACTGAGAATAAGAGATTCAGAGGCCACGCCTCTTCACTGAGAATAAGAGATTCAGAGGCCACACCTTTTTCACTGAGAGTAACAGGTACAGAGGCCACGTCTCTTCACTGAGAATAACAGATGCAGAAGCCACGCCTCTTCACTGAGACTAACAGGTACAGAGGTACAGATAATCAGAGACCACATTTCTTTTACTAGGACTAATCAATAGAGACTAATCAATCTGAGGCCACACCTCCTTTGCTTTGATAAAAAACAGAGGCCACACCTCCTTTGCTTTCATAAAAACAGAGGCCACACCTCCTTCACCAGGACTGACACAAATAGAGGCCATGCCTCCTTCTCTGAGATTGACTGACAGTTTAATTAGAAGCCATCTGGAGTGAAGTTCTGAATAAATAATCATTAAAGGGGCGGAGTTAGAGCTCAGATCTTTAATTACATCTTCATTCACATGGCATCCAATAAAGTCCATCTTTCTCATTAGCACTCCTGCTGCTCAGCGGCATGTGCTCGCTCTAAGAGCCAGGAGATTATCAGATGCATGCTAGCTGTGATCGATCATCCTGAGAGGACGAGAAGCTGACGTCGGACTTTCCGAGAACACGCTCGACAAGACACATTACACACATTACTGAAGAGTTCAGGGCCTGACTCATACAGATACAACGACATCACTCTCGCTGCTGCAGTGCTGAATCCTGATTGGTCAGAAGGTGTCAGTAGCTCTGTCAGTAGTGCAGGTATACGTTAATACGTTATCATTTCTACAGTAACAGCTCATTCACAGAGACTTGTAAAGCAGATGATCCATATAAATGCATTAAAAATGTGTAATCATTGATATGGTCAAGGTTTCTGTAAGAAGATTTTTTTTTAACATCTATGGAAGGAGTCTCCAGTGTCAGCACTTTGTACCAGTATTCCGAGGAGTTTACGCTTTGCGGTTTCTCAGTAAGGTGAAAAGCTGAGGTTTTTTTTGTCTCATTAACATTAAAAGAGAGAAATAAAAGAGGCTGGTGACGGAACGACTGTTTACAGCTGCTATAACATAAGAGAGAACTAACTTTAAGAGAAAAGTAACAGTAAATGTAACTGGATGGATAAATGGATAAAACATGCAACATTTCATTCTTTGATTTAAAAAAAGTAATCATTGCTGTGGTATAAAGGAATAAAACACTTTGCTTTTGCAATTTTGCTATTGGAAAATAATCGAGTTCAGGGTTGTTACAGTAACTCCGCTTCATCACACCACCCATTGATTATTTTCCTATAACAGCACAACATGAAGCCTTTTATTCTTTAACTATATTATAATAAAACTCACATTTATGCATGGAAAGGAACCGAAGAAATCCCAGAAGCCAGTCAGTTTAGTTTGTTGTTTTATCGCATCATCATAACTAATTTGCATAAAATGGAGAAAATCGCTAAATTTAAATTGTTGAAATCATGTTACAAACTTACTAAGGGAATGAAAGGTCACTTGACAAATTCGTTCATAATTTTTGCGCTTATAGACATCGATTCAGACTGGGTTTTTTTACACTTTCTGAGAAATATGACTTTTTTTTTTAATTCTATATTTTTTATGAATATACAGTTGCTCAGACTACAGCAAGCTGTACGTACGTTATCTGATCACTTAATCTAAACTACATGCTAATTGCTAATCGCTAAGAATGTGTGAATGCTAGGTAGCATTCATGCTAAGTGGTTTCTGCTAGCTTTTATGCATGATTAGCCCCTGGTCACTGCACTTTAGCTGAACGTTGTTATCAGTGAGTCCTCATCATGAGCGTAAAAAAGATCTATTACAGGTTTTATAATGTAATTATGTAGCACTTTTACAACTCACATTATCCTTTTATAATGCACATAACCACCTGTTTCACAGCACCAACATAAAAATCAACCCTTGTCTCCTTTTCCACTACTTAGCAACGTTCTGCCTCATTGACCTATTGTGTTCAGATTTTATACCAATACAATTGTAAAAGTTTGAAAATATAACTCATAAGATATATACCAAATATATCTTATAAGACTCATACAGTAATGCTAATCATACAGATGTATGTATTTTAGCCATTTCAGGGAGTTAAGCTACAGAACAACATTACTGACACAGGTGCTATTATTCAAAGATCTCTGTGTGCTAAATTAGCTTAGCATTTGCAGCAGTTTTTGATTAGGTTTGAAATGAGCTACACAAAAAATGCTAATTTGTCATCAGCTTTTTCTTACCTAACACATAAAAATTAGCACACATCTAAGAAAGATAAATCGGAATTACTAAATCAGGACGAAATTAGTGTGTGTGTCTGTGTGTGTGTGTGTGGCCTGCTCAGCAGTGTGTTTAGCATTGCTAGCAGTGCTTGAT
Source organism: Pangasianodon gigas (assembly GCA_022758105.1). NCBI lineage: Eukaryota > Metazoa > Chordata > Actinopteri > Siluriformes > Pangasiidae > Pangasianodon > Pangasianodon gigas. The sequence goes on along the minus strand of CM040455.1, from coordinate 33,893,922 downwards.
CGACCCGAGAGGAAGAGAAGCTGACTTCAGACTTTCTTAAAGATGCCGAGTGAACGCGCTCTTCTCAGTGAAATCGACAAAGCTGTTACAGAAATTATTGAAGTGTTTAGGGTGAGATGGAGAAATCAGACCACAGCCAAGCCTCGATCTGCTTCTCAGACACACACACACACACACACACACACACATACAATCTCAAAGCTCAAACGATTATAGATAATGAGCTGTAAGTCAGTGAAAAGGTTACGAGTGAAAAACAATATCCTTTGCACCACAGCGCTGTTGAATTCTGGACTGTGATTGGTCAGAAGATGTCTGAAGATTAATTTTCTATAACAGCAGCTCTGATAGTAGTGCAGCTACAAATCACACACTTATATCAATGAGCTCGTTCTAATACGTTATTGTTTCTATGGTAACAGCTCATTCACAGGGACTTGCGAATGCTCAACACAAACGGATTAAAAAACTTGATTCATCGTTGATATGGTCAAGTTTTCTGTAAGGAGAAAAATGTTTATTTAACAGTTATGGAAGGAGTCTCCAGTGTCAGCATCTTAAAGACAGAGGAGTTTATGCTTCCTTTGTTACGTTTGTTACGTGACGTTAAAGCTGCGGATTATTTTTTATTTATTAAAAAATAAGAGAGAAAAAAGAGAGGCTGGTAAGACATGGACTGTTTATAACTTCTCTAATGTAAGTAACTTGTCTTGTAATTGTAACTATAAACACAAAAATTACGATGTGCCATTCTTTAAGAAATAAAAAAGCTGTAATTAGTAAATTGCTGTGATATAAGAGGAATAAAACACTTCAGGGACATGCAGGGACGTCTTCAGAATAATAACTGTAGGTATAATTAGTTTAGAGTCGTATCCTTTCGGGCTTCGAAACGTCGTCGTGAGCTGCAGCACCAGCACACTCAGACTGTCTCTGTAAAATATCAGATACTGCAATAAGAAAAAGGTTAAAGCTTCACCTCCTAACCCATAAAACCCTTTTAGCAAAAGCACTGAGGCGTGTAATTCCTCTTAACGTCTGATCTTTAAGGAAGCAGTTAACTGTCACTCTTCACTGGCCAATAATTCACTGGCAAGCTAACGACAGTGTCAGTGCACTACAACAACAATATATATTTTATCACATACAAAGTAAGTATTATAGTCATCATTAAGAAATATTACTGTTATTAGCTTATCCTGTCTGGTTCGTTTCTTTCAGTACGGTTGAGTACAAAAGTTTGTACCTCCCTTATTTATTTTTTATTTTTTTATAAAAAAAATATGAAAATATGAAAATGTCACTCTTTTTATTAATTTAGATACAAATTAATTCATATGAAAGAATTAATTAACATGAAAAACAAAGGAAATATGAAAAAAGAGAAATATCTAGCGGAAAGAAGACAACAATCCAAAAAAAATCATTTTATACTTATTTCTTTTTTAAATATGTTTCTTTTAAACAGAACAAAAAGGCAGCTGCTCAGAAGATATAAACGAGGTAACAGGAAGTTAAAAATACAAAGGGCTTTGGCCAAGTTTCCAGAAGTTATTTGCAGGTACTTTTACATTTACGTCACCTGCTAACATACACAGAAACGTACTAAGTCTATAACAAAGCAAAAAATAAAATCAGTTGAATGAAAAGCAAGTTATAGTCAATTTCATGAGGGTAAACCTGCACTGCATTACAGATTCTCACTGACATACGAAAGTATTTAGTAATAGCGGCTAAGTCACGTATTTCCTGTTTTTATGCTAACTTTGACACTAAACATCGCTCCTTGCACAAAAATCTAAACAGATTTAGAGTACGTAATTATGTAAATATCTAAATATTTATTTCTAAACATCTAAACAGTTCTAGAAAAAAAAATCCATTTGAAGTGGGGAATGTCTACAAATGTTTCATTTTGGAAAGTGGGGAGGGTTTACCTGAACGAAAGAAAAGGGATAAAAATAACTGTTTCTCCTGATCTTGTTCAGTTTTCAGTCACACCTCACTTATCAGGGAAACCAGATAAAACCACAGAGAGAGAGAGAGAGAGAGAGAGAGAGAGAGAGAAAGAGATGGAAATAGAATGTAAAAAGAGATAAAGCTGTAGCTATAGGTATTAAGAAGAGGAACGAAAGGAAAAGGGAGGACAACGTAGAACAGGGAAAAAGAGAGTGAGGTAAGAGGTATACAGAGATAGAGAGAGAGAGAGAGAGAGAGAGAGAGAGAGAGAGGGTAAACTCCTGACATGGCTCTCGTCTTGACGCTGTCTCTGCAGTGGAGCAGGAAATGTGATAAAGCTACCTCTCTCTTTCTCTCTCTCTCTCTCCTCTCTGTGTTCCTCCTCTCTTATCTCTCTCATCCCTCTCCTCTGGTCTGTTATCCTACACCTGCCCTGAGGGCGAATCATCTGGAACATCAGAACCCATTCCACCGTAACACAAACAGCGTTTCGGCTCAGATGATCATCACGACCCCCGCGTCTCTCTCGCTCGCGCTTTTCTGTTCGTTTTCACACCGCTCGAGTGCCACAAAACAGAGGACACACAAGCTTATATATCACTTCCATCTCACGCAAAAAGGAATTTAAATAGATTTATAGAAATTAAAGAAGGAAAATATATACCTTTATGTTTTTAATACTGTTTATTAATACAGTTTGCTACTGTTTAATACCATCTATTGTTGTTATTACTGTTTAATAC
>CM040455.1:33851003-33883734 GCA_022758105.1 Pangasianodon gigas | reverse complement strand
GGTCATTTTTATAAATTCAACTATTATTTTCTCTTGTGGACTATATGTAAACATCTTTTATGTGAAATATCTTATTCAGGTCAGCACTAAATAAACAATAACATGCATTTTGTATGATCCCTCTTATTTTGGTAAAATAATAAACATTTTGCAGATTCTGAAAGGGGGATGTAAACTTTTGACCTCAACTGTACATATACATACACGTTTTCCCTTATTGTTAAACACCAAAAAAAAAAAAAAACCTCATATTCCTAAATTCATGGTATAAAAGTCGGCTATGAATTAAAATGAAAACAGGTTAAACTTTTAACTGATTTTTTTTTTCTTTTGCTATATTTTCATTTCATTTCACCATTGTTTAACCACAAGTGTGTGAAATAATTTAGAACAAACTCAGCTATAATTTTAAACAAACAAACAAACTTTCACTTTTCAGTTTTGACCACTGTTTAATGGCAAGAAAAAAAAACTTAACCCCAAATGTAAGGTATAATTTAAAGCATAAGCTCAATAAAAAAAAATTGCAGATTGAGTTTAATCTTATTTTTATACTTTATATTTCTCTTGTTGAACCACCAAAAAAGAAAAAACTCTCTTAACACCAAAAGTACGGTATAATAAATTTGTTTTTTTTTTTTCCTTGTGCTTTACTTTCTGAACTCCAAACTCATGGTCTAATTTTTAAACACAAACATTAATTAATTAATATTTCAGGTTTTAAGCTAAACTTTAGTAAGATTTGTATGAAAAAGGCAATATGACTTTGTGTGTTTTCATCACATTGTTGAAAAGCCGAATACACACCACAAACACCACACACACACACACACACACAGTGATGGAGAGACAGGAAAGTGTTTATCACTTTTTACACCTTGGCCAAGCTCGAGAAGCAAATTTGATGTTCAGGTGTTTTTAGAATATCAGCTATTTTTATTCAGGTGGATGGATATTTTGCTCTGTGTATGTGTGTGTGTGTGTATGACAGCAGAGTAACTGAGCAAATCATGAGTGCTGTCACCGGGAACAGCTCTGGGATGAACTCAATTACAGTCGAGGCAGAGGATTAGAGACCTGCACCGATCATGACCCAGAGAGAGAGAGAGAGAGAGAGAGAGAGAGAGATGCAAGGAAAGACAGAAAGACAGACAGAGGGAGAGACAGTCAGAGAGAGAAGGATAGAGAGACAGAAAGAGAGAAAGAGAGAGATGGATGGAAAAACAGAGACAGATGAAGAGAGCGGTGGACAAAGAGACAGACAGAAAGAGACATGCTTCGTTCGCAAATGATTCAGTCTTTTTGAACGAGTCATTAAGGTGAACAAATTAGAATCGTTCCCTGAATGATTCTTTTTGTTCAGTTGCTGATGACGGACTTTGCAATTGAAAACAGTTACAAATGGTTTTACGGGACTTTTATGCAAGTTTACGTTAAAAAATCTGTGAATTTTGTGAGTCATATGTGCAATGGTGTGTGTGGTGAACCCTGAATCAGTGAATCATTTCAGTCAGAGATTCTCTTCTTTCTATAAAGAGCGAATCAGTGTTTAAAAATCTGTTTGAGTTTCTTAAACACCCGTGAATTGTGTAAGCTGTATTTCCTGTATCCCCCCTGCAGCTTTAACCTCTGCCCTAAGATTTACACACACAGCACAGATCCCAGTGTGACTCCGAAATTTGTGTTCAGAGCAGGTTTTGACCTTTCACTTAGCTAAAACACGGCTGCCATCTGGAACCGGAGTTCAGGCGCGAGAACCGTCTCACGCCTGATTAATTCACCCTCACATCCGGCGCATAAACACGATCAATCCTGCGCCAGGCCGCAGCTCAGACGCAGCAGGGGGCAGGAGAGCCCCGCCGTGCCTGCAGACGGACGCCGAGTCTCTGAGACGGGAGAGAGGAACCGACGTGAAGGAACATGAAGGACACGGGGACCATCAATCAGAACCGGGAACGTGGAGAGCTCGTAACACAACAGTGAGCGAGAAAACCGGAGGAGGTGGAAAAGAGCATCGAGGAACAGCTGGTGTGGTTCCAGTGGCTGGTGATATCCATGTGCATGTGTGTGTGTGTGTGTGTGTGTGTGTGTGTGTACACAATAGGGACAGACAGATAGGGAAGCTGCTAGTGGAACGGTAGATGATTATCAGAAAAAAAAGGAGGAAGCTAGCACTTTGTCATTGTGTCATTGATTGAAGCACACACATACTCACACACACACAGAGCTTAACATCAGGTGATGTGATGTCCACTGACCGACAGGACTAGATGCAGCAATAGAGACATACACACACACACACACACACACACGCATGCACACTGAATTATTTCCCATGGGTGCAACCGTCATTTTTTATATTAGCTTTTTTTAATATGAATTTCTGCAAGACAATATTTGTATTATTCAGCACTGGAAAATTTCTTTTCAAAAAGGGCATCAAAGGACAAAATGTCCTATACGTAGGATCGATGAGAATTAAGTTACGCACATGTTAGGTCACAATCTAATACTGAAATTGTGTGCATCAATACTCAGACCTCAGACGTAACTACAGACTCTCGCGCTATTCAGAACTTCCATGAGAGTTACACACACAGGGAAGTTGAAGTTAAGCGCATTTCTCTAGCCTGATATCAGCTTGAGTGAGGAGCAGCATTAAGTCCAGCTCCACTGTCTGACAGTTTGATGGAACTACAATGTGTCACTCTGAGATTTATGATTTGGGTGTAAACACACTCAAAAACACTATGGAGGACGATATTAAATACAGAAATATGACACTGTTCATTAATTAATAATAATAATATCGTCCCTTTCTGAAAATGTCTTCGGAGGAGACAAATCTTAATCATAATCTTGGATTACATTATGAATAAACTTAAAGTGAGCTGTAGCAGATGAGTGTTTGGTCAGCTTATCCTTCAAACCGCCTGTATGTTTTCTTTACCTGAGCGTGCATCAAATTATCAGCATTATTTTGTTTATTCAAAAGTAATTAAAATCGTGACAAGATCACTTTGTGCACATGATTAACTGTCTCAGCGTGATATAAAAGATAAAAATAACATGCAGTGCTTGATCAAGTGCAGGAGATTTTCAGACTAAATTAAACCATATCACTGAGTTTTCCCTTCATTCTGCTGCCAAATAAACAGAGGAAGTGAAGTTCAGGGACATCAGACAAGCCGCAGTGTACGACTGGCCTCTCATTCAAACGATTTTACATTAGCAGCAGCTGCAAAGCAACTGAGACACAGCAACAAAGAACAACAACAGAGAGAAAGTTAGAGAGGGAGAGAGAGAGAAAAACAGTCTGAGAAAGAGATAGAGAGAATGCAAGAGAGAAAGAGAGAGACAGAGATAAAGAGAGACAAAGAGAGAGATAAAGACAGATAAGAGATAAAGAAAGTGTTACAGAGAAACAGACTGACAGAGAGAGAAGGTATGAGAGAGAGAATGTCACAGATTGAGTGAGACAGCGTGTGTGTGTGTGTGAGAGAGAGAGAGAGAGAAATAGTCTGAGAAAGAGATCGAGAGAGAGAGTGCAAGAGAGAAAGAAAGAGACGGAGATAAAGAGAGACAAAGGGAGAGAGAGATAGAGATAGACAAAAAGAGAGAGAGACAGTGTATGAGGGAGAGAATGTCACAGATTGAGTGAGACAGCATGTGTGTGTGTGTGTGTGTGTGAGAGAGAGAGAGAGAGAGAGAGAGATAGAGAGAGGGGACATTACCATCTATTTGCATTTGTTACGCTCTCCCTCCTCAGCCATTACCTGAGTCTATAACCTTTCCACCGGGAACTGATAGAGAGAGACAAGAGAAATGAAGGGCAGCGAGGAGTGAAAGAGCAGGCGAGAGAGAGAGAGAGAGAGAGACAGAGAGAGATGAGTAGTCCATCATTCTAAATGATCTTCACCTTTCTGACATCTTTTTCACATATTCCGCAGCTGTGAAGCCAGAAAGGACAGATAAACACCATCCACACATCTCTCTCTCTCTCTCTCTCTCTTTCTCTCCTGTCACACACTCATCTTCGACACACACTTAGCATCTCTTCAACTCACCAAAACTCTCTCTCCTTTAAAACGACAGAGTGGTGTGATGAAGTGGAGTCACTGATAATACAGCAATTTGCCAACGATTATGACTTTATATTTATTAACAAACGATATGTTGTACTTTTTATCCATTTATAGTTATTTTAACATTGTGGAATGTAACGTCTGCGTAAGAAGTTTATGGAATAGCAGCTATAAACAGTCGTTCCCACTCCTCAGTGCTGAAGAAGTCGCAAAACTTAAAGTTACAGCTTTATGTTTGACTGTTACAAAGCACTGACACTGGAGACTCCTTCCATAAATGCTAAAGAAACATCTCCTTACAGAAAATATCACCATTTCAAAGGTTTTTTTTATCCGTTTATGTGGAATGTCCGCCGCACAAGTCCCTGTGAATGAGCTGTTACTATAGAAACGATGACGTATTAGAACAAATGCATTAATATAAACCTGTTATTTGCAGTGGCACTACTTCTAACCAATCAGAATCCAGAATTCAGCAGCACTGTGGTGTAACATGTCATCATGGTCAGACTGCAAACCACAAAGTGTTTCTGAACTATTTTAGAGCACAAACTTTTGCATTAAGCTACACTTCTTGCTGTGCAAAAACACCATTAAGCTACGTGACAGAAAGAACCAGACAATAAATGCAGATGGAGCAGAAACAAATCAACACACTGCAGGTATAGCATGAGTCCTACGCTGCATCATTTATATTTCATAAAACATATGAAAAATATGATTAATGCAGCCTGAGTGCTTAGCGCCCATGGTTGTTAGCTCCATGATGCGAGAAAACGTCAAACACTCACATATCAGCATGTAAAACACACACACACACACACACACACAAACGACAGGCTGTCGTGCTACGGTTGGATGGATATTGATAAAAAATACAACGTCTCTTTATGCTGATATCAGTTTTGAGACCATGTTACTTTGTCACGTTGTCACACAACACCAGTATTTATGACAGAAATTTACATGCACATGCTGCTAATTATGCATATTTTTATTCTTAGCTGTTCATTAGCAAGATTAGTGCTCAGTTTTGACAGAGAATAGAGAAACAGATTCTGTCCCACACAGAATAATAGCTAGTCGAACGAGAGCTTGGCTTCTGGGTTACACAATCTAACAGTTAGCCAAATGTTTAGCCTAATAGTCAGCTAGTTTTGTAAGGCATGGTGTTAATTACATGGTACAACACTTAGACTAGCATTAGCTGGCTTGATAGTCAAAGAGTTACTATGCTAAAACGGTAACAGCTAGTCAAGCTAACTTCTTAGTTAGTGTCTAGGTGGTAATCTGGTAATTTTCTGAGCAGTATTTTATGGTTTGGGATGTAGCCTTATTCAGTGATTAACAAAGTTAGCACTGGTTAAGCCTGGTTATGTGCAAACATGATCTTAAGAAAGAAAAAATTTGGCATTTCATCAGTTCAAGAAGCATTGCACTTTTAGAGCCCTATTTATTTGTATTTATCTATTTTTTAGACTTTTTTTAAGCTAGCTTGCTAGTGCATGGTTTACATTACATGATATAACACCTTGACTAGCATTAGCTGGCTTGTTATTAGACTTGATTAGTCAAACAGTTACTGCACTAAAGAGGTAGCTAAGATAACTACTTAGTTGTCAGTATTAACACAGTGAAGTGTTTGGGTAGCTAGCTGAGCAAATGTTACATATATGTACTTCTGGTTTTGTTTTTAGGGTTTAAGGTTGTTTAAACTCCAAACCAACCGTTGACAAGCTTCCCATGTCCTCATTTTCTGCTAAATCTGTTGCTAGCATGCGCTGGGTGTTCAGCCCGTGTTCTTGTGGTATGTTCTGGATGTAACCTTAGAGCCCTTTTTTATTTCTCTATTTTTCAGCTAGCTTGCTAGTACATTGTTTAAATTATATGATATTACACTTAGACTAGCATTCACTGGCTTGCCAGGAAACTTATCTAGTCAAATAGTTCCTGCGCTAAAGAGGTAACAGGTAGCTAGGCTAACTACTTAGGTTTAGCTAGCTGACTAGTTTAGCTAATGTTACACACGTATACTATGCATTCTTTTGTTTTGTTTTTTTTGTGTTGTTTGGTGTTTATGGGTGTTTAAAGTCCAAATCAATCAGCGACATGTTTCCCATGTCCTCTTTTTCTCCTAAATTCATTGCTAGCCCATTCTAGCCGTTGTGTGATTAGCATTTAGGTTGTGTCCTGAATCACCTACACCTGTACTGATTTGCATGTCAAAACGTTAGTGCACACTATATGTGTTACTTTGCAGTTTGGGATGAAGCCTTACATCATTGACGAAATGCTTTTTTAAAATGTTAGCGTACAGCAAAGCTTAGCATACAAGTGATATTATAAAAATGCAAATGTGCACTTAAGGAGACAAAAAAGTACAAATGTGAACTTTCAACTTTTAGCATTTCGTCAGTTTGATAAGCGTTGCACTTTTAGAGTCTTCAGCTGATCACATTAGCTGTCAGCTGTTGGTAGGGATTAGCACTAGAGAGTTAGCCTTTAGAATTTCATCAGTTTGAGCAGCTTTGCTCTTTTACAAACCCTGTTTTCAGCTTTCAGATCATCATTAGCCACGTTAGTGAGCAGCAGTGACGAGAATTAGCGATTAGAGAGTTAGCCTTTGGCATTTTATCACATTGAGTATATTGGCTCTTTAAACGGAGTGTCAATGGAAACACCTCGAAGCATAAAGCACACTCGCGTTACAGGAGCTAAAAGTGGACTCTTCACTTCTCTGTTGTCCTGTTGTCTTTATCAATTTCCTGCGGCGGGGTTGGATAATGAATTCACCTCGTGTCGGATGACTCGCGGGCTTCTGAGATGGAAAATGTCTAGAGGGCATGTCAGCTTACAAGTAGATGTAGAAAAAATCAACTGGAAGTCAATTTTAATTTATATTCTTGCTCTTAATGTTCAGTTTCATCCAATTAGTAATGTTAGTCTGAAAGCTCAAAATACCCAGAGGTCATAATATAGATAAGATTCAATGCTGCTTTTTTTGTATGAAATCCACTTGGTTTATTAAATTAATTTATTCAGCAAGAAAAAAGGTCTCTTTTCAAAAGGTCATACCAATCCAGCTGGCCTTCTGCAAGCTTTTAAACTTTGCCAGTAAGAAAAAGGTCCAAAGGCCTTGAGATGGTGCAACAGGAAGTGAAGACACAGCAAAAGGAGCAGAAAAGAGGTTCAAGCAAAGCCTACCTCAATTAAGACAGAATAAAAGCCATGTGATTGAGTGGCACTATAACCAGAGTGCTGCTGAATTCTGGATCCTGATTCACAGGTTTATATTAATGCACCATTATCGTTTCTAGAGTAACAGCTCGTTCACAGGTTTATAGTAATGCACCGTTATCGTTTCTATAGTAACAGCTCGTTCACAGGTTTATAGTAATGCACCGTTATCGTTTCTATAGTAACAGCTCGTTCACAGGTTTATATTAATGCACCGTTATCGTTTCTAGAGTAACAGCTCGTTCACAGGTTTATAGTAATGCACCGTTATCGTTTCTATAGTAACAGCTCGTTCACAGGTTTATAGTAATGCACCGTTATCGTTTCTATAGTAACAGCTCGTTCACAGGTTTATAGTAATGCACCGTTATCGTTTCTATAGTAACAGCTCATTCACGGGGACTTGTATGGCAGACACACACCTAAACAGATTTTAAAAATGTGTATAATCATTGGTATGGTGAAGTTTTTTTTAAGGATATGTTTATCATTTATGGAAGGAGTCTCCAGTTTCAGTGCTTTGTAAGAGTCAGATGTGAAGCTATAACTTTGAATTTCCATTCTGCAGTTTCTTAGTAACAAGACAAGCTTCAAGAGAGAGAAAAAAGGGAGAATGGTGACTGAACGACTGTTTACAGCTGCTATAATGTAAGTGAGAACAGGAACTAACTAGTTTCATGGAAGAAAACTATAAATATATTTTTTAAAAAGTATGACGTTCTTTAATAAATAAAAAAATTGTAATCACTGTCAAAATGCTGTGGTATTAGAGGAATAAACAATGTTGCTGCGATTGGAAAATAATCTTACAAATCTTCAGGATTGCAACAGGAACTCTGCTTCATCACACCACCCCACTATAGATTATTTCACCATAACAGCACTACATGAAATGTGTAGATCCTTACAAAAAAAAAGCCACTGCTACTTCTGTATTTGCGTCATCATTTCAGTTCAAAATGTGGAAAAGTCCAGAGGGTATGAATACTTATGCAAGCCACTGTAAACAGAGAAATAGATGAAATAGATGAATAGATGGGGAAATGAATGTCCTTGGAGAATCTCATGCACAAAGACATGTTCTTGTCAGAGGATTTCGGTGCTCAGGAGAATAATCCACTCTGAGGGGAGAGGATGATTACTTTTGGGTTTCGAGTACCTTTGAACACCTCAAGGTCGAGTACCAGAGCACTGGTGGTAACTTCATCTATTCTGAATTTCATAATAATAATAATAATAATAATAATAATAATAATAATAATACATGATGGCCTATTTTGTGATTAGGTTCTTTCAACATTGTAGGGGGTTTGCTGTAGTTTGCATTTTCACCCAGTAGTAAAAATCTTAGACAGCCTTCAGTTCCTGAGCATGAATGTGAAAGTAACATGTGTAACAAACAGGAAGGAAGCTATTGAAGGAAAAACTATTTCAGACAGTTGATCTTGCTGTGACCTTGACCCTGTTTGGATCAATTCCGAAATCTAATCAGTTCATCTGCTGGTTACAGTGATAATGCCAGAAAGATCCTACAAACAATGAAAAAGTTGTTCTTGAGATATCATGCTAACGAGAATCTTAGACTGACGCGCAGAAACATAATACCTCCACCACCTAGTGGCCGAGGCATTATTACCTACCTAACTTAACACCACCTCACTGCTTATGCTTGTACGCTTTAATTCAAAGTAGTTCTAGTTCAGGATTGCAACTTTAATTATGCCAATAAACTAATTAGTAACAGTGAATAGACAGTGCGCTAAAAGGTTATAATGGTGTTATGAAGTTCCACCCTCTTCTTATTATAAATTCCACATTTCTCTTTTTCTCTGGTAGTGACAAAATTCTAACACCTCCTCGTCTCCTCGCTACTAATCAACAATTCCTACATAAGAGTAGTAAGAGTTTACAGTGTCCCAGATTCACAGTAAGTCACGGTGTACGATCAGACAGTCACTTCAACGCTGACATTTTCAAAATATCCATGAAAACGCTCTGACAGTAGTGCAATTTCCATCTATTACAATCTACCTGTTCTTTTCTTTCACCCAGTCAAGTTCCTTACTCCAGTGGTTCTCATCCCTTTTGTGTTCGGCTGCAACTCCCTAAAAATTTCACAGCCTTCTCCCTCTGGACTCACCATACATCACACTACAGCACTCCTAACTAACATACACAACAGCTATTAAACGCACAGAAGAACACGGCATCACTGACCACAAATAAACCAGACAATGTTCTATTTTTGGCTAAGCAGCGCTGCAGACTTGTTTCTTCTTCCTCACCACTTTTCCTCACAGCCACTCTCTGTTTCAGCTTACAACCACAGCGTGACACTGACGTGGTAAGAGATTTTATGGAAAAGTCGTTCTCAAAAACATCTGTCTAAGAAAGAACAACAAAAGCCTTTTGTTTTTTGTTTTATATACAAGGATGTGCAAAGTTATTTTAAATATAATATAAAATATAATAAAAAAAAAAACATTTTCTGCACCGGATTGTGTGATCATTGTGTCATGCTTTCACAAAATCTTTACAATTACAAGATATTAATCACTGAAGTGGCTGAAAAAGTGGCAAGATATTTCTGATTTTCAAAGACAACAAAACAAATCCCATGGGTTTCCAGCGGTAGGGAGTAGAAACTAATCACCATTTCCACCAGACTCCCAACTACAGCAGATCACATGCTCTGTGGTGTGTTATGGTGTTATGGTCGGGGGGCTCATTATGATTTAATTTGTGAATGTCAAGCTATTCCTGACTTTCTGGACCAAAGAAAGAGAGTTCTTTGTCACTTCGTGTCTAATTAAGGCCTATTTGTGCTAAAGGTGATGATGGGAAGAAGAAGGTGTTGCCATGGAGATTCAAAACAGAGGTGAGACGAGAGAAAAAAGGGAGCTGTGACATAAACACTAGTCTCAAGACGCCTTGAATTGCGCTACGTCTCAAACCAAAACCGAGCATGAGTCGTTTGTTTGGAGTCATACCACAGCACTGTTGAATTCTGGAAGGTGTGAAGGTTTTGATTAATTTCCTGTTACACAAGTTTATATTAATGCGCTTTTTCTAAAACATTATTGTTTCTATAGTAACAGCTCAATCACAGTGATTTGTATGGAGGCCGCTCCACTAATAATAAATTAATAAAAAACGCGTGTAATCATTGATACGGTGAAGCTGACACTGTACAACATTAAATGTGTCTATAGATGGATAAAAAGTATGGTATATTGTTCTTTGTTCTTTAATAAAAAACTGTAAATGTTGGCAAATTGCTGTGGAATGAGAGCAATAAATCACCTGGGGACGTGTTGTTCTAGGAAAATAATTAACTTCAGGGTGATAACAGTAACTCCGCTTCGTCACACCCCCCTGTCGTTGACTGTTTTCCTATAACAGCACGAAACTGAGTGATTTATTCGTTACACAGATTATAAATACAAATTACAACCAGCTTTCCATGATAATGAGCTAGACTATGGTTACATAGCTCATAGCTAGCCCTCAAGTTAGCTAGCTGGCTATTTGGAAAATCTACTAAAATTATATTAGGTATTAAGTTTTAATTAACTATTAAGTTTGGCAATCACAACAAAGTGTCAATGTCAGTTAATATAAATAAGATAAAGTGTAGCAGATATATTTAAATGATTCAGCAGTTTCTAAACAGGACACATTCTTTGCTTTGATTTAGGCTGAGTGTGATATTTATTCATTCAAGTGCTAGAACAATCACCAGGGGTTGTTTGAGTTAATAAACAAGCACATATTCCTGCTGTATTTCCACAACGTCGTGCTGTAATCTTCATCCAGCCGTGCTGAATCTCACTGTGACCAGCACCAGGGAGAAAATTCCACCATTTTGTTCTCACTGTGATCGAGCATAGAGGGCAGGTTTAAACTGATGATCAGTAAAGAAGCTTTGATGGTAAAGGACAAAGACGATGATAAGAGGATATCTAGCTTATGTTTCATCTTCCTGCTAATGCGCCACTGTCACCAACAAGCAAAACTTGATGGGGTTGTTTGTGAGAAATGAAGAAAAGGATGATGTCTTTACTAAAACTTATAATCAGTGCAGCAGGGAAGCATATTTATCCACTTTTCTCCTGATTTAGCTAGCGTCACTCTGTAATTTCCACAATACCAGCACTGTGGAATTGTCAGCATCCAAACTCGCCATCTCCTGATAAAAGGATGAATGATTAGACTTCTTTCAAAGCCCCTGACATTTTTTTCTGACCTTACCCTACACAGTGGTGTTCTTCCAAAAAAAATAAATGAAATGGCTGACACCCCTTCAAGAACAATGTACTGTATCTATAAAGCCAGGTAATACTATATTGCATGGAATTTGGGTCTTTTAAACCAGAGACACTGTTGCCATCCCACGCAGCCCAGTTTCGCTAACATTAGCTAACTTAGCTAACCTGCTACCTGTTAAATGCTAGTACACTCTCTTACATTGGTCATATGGAATTTCATTATCTGAAGTTCCAATTTTCATTGTCATTTTTCACTACATTTATCTTTTAAACACTTTGTGCTGTTATATGAAAACAATCAATGACAAGGTGGTGTGATGAAGTTACTGTTACCACTCCAAAGTTGATTATTTTCCTATAACTGCACATCCTGAAGTATTTTATTCCTCTTATACCACAGAAATTTTGCAACAATTAAATCTTTTTCATTTATCAAAGAACGGCAATATTTTTTATCCATTTATAGTTATATTTAATGTTGTGGACATCCTATCAGCCACACTTCTCCATCTATGTAACTATTTATTATCCCGACTAATTTGCCGGGCACGACTTCTGCGTGCGCTACAGCATTTTTCATTCTAGCGCTCTCTCCGCTTCTAGCCTCCCTTCTTACTCTTGGAAGCATGTCTCACCTTGACATCGACAAGGTCTTATCTCTTGAAGAACCCGGCTCTGATCCAGACCCCAAGGCAGAGACTCCAAACACTCTATCAGCTGAAGCGGACCCTCTGTCCTCTCTCCCCACCAAACGCCAGAGTGCTCAACTGGCCCAGCGTCACACCTCCATTCACGACTGGCCAATATCTAGGATTTTGGAAAACTCATTCAACCGCATATCACCTCTCCAACTGGTTTATCCGATAAAGAATTGTTTACCTTCTTTCTCTCATCTTCTGACTCTGTCCTGACTCTTGCTCCTCCGCCACCCAGCCCCTCCCCAGCCAAGGCTAAGGCTAAGCAGAAACAAACCATTCCGACACCAAACACTTCTTCAGCTAGAAGACCCCGTAGCAACCCCCTGGATACACTGGACCCCATGCTCGCAGAGCTCTTTGAAATTAAGGACTCCATTAATAGACTGGACAACAGAGTTTCAGCTTGGAGAAATCTAATCCACTCAACTGCTCTCAGGGAACTGGTCCGGGGAATTCACTTGCAAGTCACTTTCCTTTAATCATGTTCACGATTTCACCATGTCCGATATAACTCTAGACAGCCAGCCATTCACCTAATTTCTAAAGCACTCTAAGACCAATTTAACCAAAGTTTCCCTATCATTATATCCTGTATTAAATTTGTCTTCTGCCCTCTCTCGTCCATGATACAATTCCTGCGAACCCGGATACACGCCACTCCTGATGACCCTTTGCTCCTCACGGCTGACAGCAATCCAATGACAGGCTCCTAGATTGCCTCCAAACTGAAGCAGCTGTGTCATCTTTGTGGCCTCAGTCCGGATAGCACAGCCGCGCCCAAAATGCCGACTTCTACCCCAAAAGAACTGGGCCGTTGATCTTCAGCAGCTTATGAACGCTATGTCAGACCTAACTCAAAAGTCATTACTGATGCTCAAAAACTAATGAGTTCCACATGATTTAGCTAATTAAAGGCTTGCCAGGTGGTTGCTGGGTTCTATTCAGAGTGCTCTCTTTCTAGTCATATTCGCTCAAGCAGCACAAATCCTTATCACCGACTAGCGATCCCACAGTCGCTCAGACGATATCCGTATTCACCGCCCTTACTATAAAAAAAAAAAAATAATCATGGAGACACTGACTAGTAATAAAGTCTTCGTACTTCGTTCTAAGTACTATGTCTTTGTACTTGCTCAGCAGCAGCAGCGTAGAAGATCTAGGCTGCCAAGACCAAGACACTTCATTCCCATCAATAAATGCTGTTAAATTCATTCTGAGAGCTGGCATGACAGAAATGTCTAGTCCAGTCATGAAACTCTATCCGCGCACCAATTGGTTACCTCGACGCCGACGCCACATGTAACTCTTTATTATCCCAACTAACTCTCCAGGCATGGCTTCTGTGCGCACTATGGCAGTTTTCATCCTACCCTCCTCCTCCCCGGCACCACCATATAGATCTGCTATGGGGGGTAGTTCCTCCTACGGTACCTTTTGCAGCAGCAGCATGATTCTTTCATCTCTACGTCTGAGTATATCTAACAGAGCAAGTCTTTGTACTTGCTCAGCAGCACCATAGCAGATCTAGTCCATCAAGACCAAACCTACCTACACTTCATTCACATCAATAAATACTGTTAAATTCATTCTGAGAGTTCTGAGATGACCGAAATAAATTTAAGAGCTTATATTTTTTGACTTTTACTTTTGGGTACTTTTGGGAATTTGGGTATTTTTTTTAACACCTCTGCTACTAGGGAACTATTTAGCAAAGGCCAACAAAACTCTGCTGAATCCTGACCTTGTTTTTTAACTAAAAAAAAAACTCTCAATCCTTCAATAACTTGTGGCTGATTTTACAATCCACATGATATTGTAATGACCTGCTTAATTACACAAAAGCTCATAAAAATGGAGAGAAAACTCTACAGTTCCTCTGTGTCTTTACTAGTCGAGCTTTGCTTTTATCTGTCTTCTGAGAGTGTCAGGGTCAGCATTTGACAGAGTGTGTGTGTGTGTGTGTGTGAAGACACAATCAATTAGACGTGATGTCCTGCTCCACTTTTCTCTGTATGTCTCTGACAGCGGGAGATAAAGAGCAGGGAGAGTGTGTTTGCTGTAATTTAAAACCCACAGCCTCTAAGGCTTCCTTTCAATTAAAACATTTCATTTCTCTGTTTTCCCAGTTCACACACTCACACACACACACTTCCTCTGTCTCTCAGACCACTTCTTTGATTTCCCTCGCCTCTGAAGGTAAGACTCCACACTGATCAGAACATTCAATTCTCCATCAATCTCTCTCTCTTTCATTTTCTCTCCTCTTACAGCAAACCACTCCACATATGCTCGTCTGTTCTCATTTTCTCTCTCTTTATCTTCCTTCCTCTCTCTTCCCATCTCCTGCTAGTCATCCCACATCCCTTCTCTTTTCTTCCTGGGTAAATTTAGAATTAGGCCTTTGTGTTGGATATGATTCAGAACTTCAAATGCAAAAGCCTCTCTCTCTCTCTCTCTCTCTCTCATGTTTCTGTGTCTCACTGTTTACCCAGTTTAGCCACCCCCACATCTCTACTACGTAATTTAACCTCCCCCACATCTCTACTACCTAAATTAACCACTCCCACATCTCTACTATATAATTTAACCTCTCCCACATCTCTACTACACAACCACTCCCACATCTCTGCTATGTAATTTAACCACTCCTACATCTGTATTACACAACCACTCCCACATCTCTACTATGTAATTTAACCACTCCTACATCTGTATTACACAACCACTCCCACATCTCTACTATGTAATTTAACCACTCCTACATCTCTATTACATAACCTCTCCCACATCTCTACTACACAACCACTCCCACATCTCTGCTATGTAATTTAACCACTCCTACATCTGTATTACACAACCACTCCCACATCTCTGCTATGTAATTTAACCACTCCTACATCTGTATTACACAACCACTCCCACATCTCTACTATGTAATTTAACCACTCCTACATCTCTATTACATAACCTCTCCCACATCTCTACTACATAAAAAACCAACTCCCACATCTCTACTATGTAATTTAATCACTCCCACATCTCTGCTACATAACTTGTCCACTCCCACATCTCTACTATGTAATTTAACCATTCTAACATCTCTACTACATAAATTAACCACTCCCACATCTCTACTGTGTAATTTAATCACTCCCACATTTCTGCTATATAACTTAACCACTCCCACATCTCTACTGTGTAATTTAATCACTCCCACATTTCTGCTATATAAGTTAACCACTCCCACAGCTCTACTATGTAATTTAACCATTCTAACATCTCTACTACCTAAATTAACCACTCCCACATCTCTATTATATAATTTAACCACTTCCATATCTCTACTATGTAATTTAACCACTCCTACATCTGTATTCTTCAATACTCAACCCACCAGCTCCTCCTGCTCCATCCTCCCTGACTGCTGAAGACTTTGCCACTTTTTATGTTGAGAAGATTGAAATAATCTGCCAGACATTCACTTCTACCCCAACTCCTACACTACACACTGAGGATTCTCCTTCTCATTCACTGGCACAGTTTTCTAAACTAGCAGCAAGAAGAGATCCTGCAAATCATCTCATCCTGCAATCCTATCACCTGCCTATTGGATCCAATCCCTTCCACAATGCTCCAGACCATCTCTCAAGACCTCCTCCCCTTCATCACCACTATCATCAATGGCTCCATAACATCTGGTCATGTACCTACCTCATTCAAGAGATCAAGGGTTATTCCCATCCTGAAGAAACCCACTCTGGATCCCTCTGACATCAGCAACTACCGACCGGTATCACTTCTCTCTTTTCTTTCTAAAACCCTTGAATGAATTGTCTACAATCAACTGGCTCGCTATCTCTCACAGAACAACCTCCAAGATCCCAACCAGTCTGGCTTCAAACCAGCACACTCCACAGAGACTGCCCTTTTGGCCGTCACTGAGAAGCTACATGCCACTGTCATCAATCCTCATCCTCCTTGACCTTTCAGCGGCAGTCATATCAGGTGACATGGAGGGGATCCACATCTGCTCCCCACAAACTCTCCACTGGTGTCCCACAAGGCTCAGTACTTGGTCCTCTCCTGTTCTCCCTCTATATTCGATCTCTTGGTGCGGTCATATCCTCACATGGGTTTTCATACCACTGCTATGCAGATGACACTCAACTCATCCTCTCCTTCCCTCCCTCAGACACTCATGTTTCTGCTTGGATATCAGCATGTCTGGCAGACATCTCATCATGGATGACAGCTCATCAGCTGAAACTTAATCCCAGCAAAACTGAACTGCTGTTCATCCCAGGTGATTCATCCCCATCTCAGGATCTTGCAATCTCCCTAGACAATTCTCTGATCTCGCCTTAGGTTACTGCATGCAACCTTGGGGTAACCATGGACAATCAACTGTCCTTTTCCTCTCACATTTCTAATCTGACACACTCATGTCAATTTCTCCTTTATAACATCAGAAGAATTCCGCCATTTCTTTCCACACAGGCCACACAGGTGCTTGTTCAGTCCCTTGTCATTTCAAGACTGGACTACTGCAACTCACTCCTGGCAGCTCTGCCTCTGAGCGCTATTCGTCCTCTGCAACTGATCCAGAATGCAGCTGCACGATTGGTTTTCAACCTTCCTAAGTTTTCCCATACCACCCCATTGCTATGCTCTCTCCACTGGCTTTCACTGGCAGATTTAAAACACTGATGCTCGCCTACAAAGCCAAAAACAGACCTGCACCCACTTATCTCAAAGCACTTATCACACCTCGAGCGGCACCACGCTCCCTCCGATCCTCTAGCACTGCTCGACTGATCCCACCATCTGTCAGGATACAAGGAAGGCATGCATCGAGACTCTTCTCTGTTCTGGCACCAAGGTGGTGGAATGAACTTCCCCTAGATGTCCGAACAGCTGAGTCACTAGCAGTCTTCAAACGATGTCTAAAGACTTACCTCATCCTAAAGTACTTAAGTTAGCACTTAAAAAAAAAAAAAGTATTGTCTGAGTGCTTGTCTATTACCTCCCCAACAGAGTTTTTGGACTGATGGTATTCCTAGTTTGTGACCTAGTGAGCCAGTATCAGAATGTATTTTTGATAGACTTCAAAGCACTTTTGTAAGTCGCTCTGGATAAGGGCATCTGCCAAATGCCATAAATGTAAATGTAAATGTATTACACAACCACTCCCACATCTCTACTATGTAATTTAACCACTCCTACATCTCTATTAAACAACCATTCTAACATCTCCACTACATAAATTAACCACTCCCACATCTCTACTATGTACTTTAACCACTCCCATATCTCTAATACGTAACTTAACCACCCCCACATCTCTACTACATAATTTAACCACGCCCACAACTCTACTATGTAATTTAACCACTTCCACATCTCTAGTACGTAACTTAACCACCCCCACATCTCTACTACGTAATTTAACCACGCCCACAACTCTACTACGTAATTTAACCACTCCCACCTCTCCACAAGGTTTCTTTTCCTTAGCTAGTCTTGGATTCATCTTTACACTTTTGCAGTTGTATGAAGTTGCTGCTTTACACAGCAGAGTAAAAGTGATAAATAGTAATAACGATCTTGAACACTGATGCCTAACGCAATACCCAGAATCCTCATAAAATGCACAAGATTTAACGGAACCTTACACACTTTCTTTCGCACATGAAATGTTTGGATGGACAGAGTAAGCAACAGACAGAGAGAGAGAGAAAACAAAGCTAGAGCAAAACAAAAAGACCTTCTGTCATTCTGGAAAAGACGGAAATCTCATCTGAGTGGCATCTGGCCTCTTGGATGTGTTCCTTATTTAATAATCGCTGATTTCTCCTCTAGCCTCCTCCTCTAATTCTCTCTCTGGCTTTCTTCCTTTTCCTCTAATCTCTCTTTCATTTCTCTCACACACTGTGTGTGTGTGTCTGTGTGTGTGTGTGTGTGTGTTAGCCACCTGACAGCGAGCTTATTAGCATCTTTTAGCTTTGGCCTCTTCACTGCTCTGGATCACGACTCTTTCTTTCCTGACGTATAAAGGCCAGCGGGTGAGGACTAAAGCAGATCGCTGATCCCTCCTCCTCCTCCTCCTCGTCCTCCTCCTTCAACGAAGAAAATTTAATCCTAATCATCACTCTACTGGATGAAGTTGGGTAAATATTGAGCCCGGGGTCATAAAAACAAATCATACTCATATTCTTTCATTTTATATGAGCTTCTTTTCTGGGATTCAGACACAAGCTGAGGGTGGAAAACTAAAACCTTTTACTAAACAAAAATAAAATGGACAAATTCAGTATCTAATATGCTATCATTATCTATTACGTTATCGTTTCTATAGTAACAGCTCATTCATCTGTACAGTACTTGTACAGTGGACGCTGCACATCAACAAATCCTTTTTAAAAAATCATTGTTATGCTGAAGTTTTCTGTAAGGAGATGTTTATTTAACATTTATGGAAGGAAAACTCGGCTTCTCTGTAACATGACAAGCTGTGTTTTTTGTTTTTTTAACATAAAGAGAGGCTGGTGAGGGAATAACTGTTAGCTGCTATAACATAAATGATAAGTTATGTTAGTAAGTAAGTGAAACTAAGTTCTTTCACGGACATAATATGACATTAAACGTAACTATAAATTGTAAACGTTGGCAAATTGCTGTATAAAAACACTATAAAAACCTTCCTTTGTCTTTTTGTCTACCTTTCTGTCCCTAGACTGAGACATGATAAGGAGTTGTTACACACACACACTTAAGCACTGAATATCAAAAATAATGTCTCTTGAGCTTTGAGGTTTAAAGAGGAGAATCTCTATCTATCTATCTATCTATCTATCTATCATGCTTGTACTTGTTGTCTGTTGCTGATTTGCACTGGGTCATGCTCAGAGATTAATCATCATGGCATAAACATTTGAAAAACTCTACAGAATGTGTTACCCAGTTTTGCGTGTTTGGCCTAATGAATATGCAATTTGGGCGGAGTCAATGCAAATTGATGAGTTTAGCACCTGCAAAGTGATTTACTAACCTGAAAATCACTTCGCCTGGAGATTTGTGTGTGCAAATGAATAAGAGCGAAGGGCAAGTATTAAATTTGAAGACTTTCTAGCAAATGAAGACAAAATTGTGCCATTGACTAGGTTTTAGTAATGGGATGTTTTATCAAGATTATTCCTCAATGTCTCAAAATGTTCAACACGCTTCTTAAAATGATGATAATATAATTGTGGAAAAGTTAATATTAGATTATTTGTATATTCATAGCATTTTCGTTCACGCTACAATATGAACGTAACACACACTTTTATTTTTTTCGATGCTTTTTTCAACACTTTTTTCAACGCTTCTCACAGCCTTTCATTGACGTTATATTGGACGTGAAATTATTCACGTTGAAACTGCAAGTGTGAGATCATGTCAAAGAAAATCATGTACTGACTGCTAATCTTAGACAAAATCCTTTACTTTTAATTACGACTTTCATTATTCATTATCAGGCAAGTATTATTTTGCTGTTTTTCTTGTTCACTCCTGTTTGTGAGAATAAATATAAGAGAGAGAGAGAGAGAGAGAATGGCCCATTCAGGTTCTGTAATTAGCCGTGAGCTGGTGTGAGCTGGTTTCAGTAATTAAGGTTTATTAGTGAACGAACTCGAGCCCAGCGGACTCACTGCACCAGCAAAACCTTATTTACTTATTTACTCCCTCTCTCTCCTTATTTACTCGGTGTCTCTCGCCCAATGACTTCATCTCACTCAATGATTCCATCCAGACTCTCGGCTTTGACCTGATTATAGAGCTGGCTGTGTCTTATGTAACTCAACCTGGACAGGTTACACAGTGTGTGTGTCTGAGTGTGTGTGTGTGTGTGTGTGTGTGTGTGAGAGAGAGAGAGAGAGAAGGAGGCAGAGACAGACAGAGACATAGAGACAGAGTGAGACGGAGAGATATCAGTTTCAGTGACAGAATGGAGTGTGTGCATGTGTTCCTCAGGGTCACTGCTGTCTGTGTGTGTGTGTGTGTTTATGAGATAGTGGCTGTCAACAGACATCATCTCGATTCTCAATTTTGAGTCGCTGTACATGTGTGCCTCAAGGTCTCTGTTATGTGTGTGTGTGTCTGTGTGTGTGTGTGAGTGCAAGCCACTTAGCTATACTACCATGCTTATCGATATTTTCTCTTGAAGTTTATCCTGTGAGTTCTGTGTTAACTTTTGGATGTGTTTTATTTATTCGGCTGTTCAAAAAAATATGTGAAACACGTGAAATGCACTTTTACCCTAAAAACACTGAGCAGAAGATGGCTTGTTCCGGTCATATTAATCACTTTATACTCCAGTTCACCAAAAAACAGTCAAGTTCTGGTTTGACTGAAGCTTTAAATGTCTAATATAATAATACAGTGTTTCTTTCACTTTTCTACATTAGTTATCAACAATCCAGAAAGAACAATCCGCTTAACACTCGCCTTATCTTCATCTTGCTCCACATTTTGTAATATCAGTAATAACAGCATGTAAAATAAACGAATCAACTCTACAGTTCACAGTTTACATAGCAGGAACTCCGACAGGCGCTCAGCCTTTCCATCTGAGAGACCGACTCATGTGGAGGTGCGAGAGAAATATTTGCAGTGATGAGAGAAATCTCAGCTGCGTGTGGAGAAGGATTTGCACAAAGCCAGAGCTTAGCCATGATCAACACCGTCATGCTTCTCTCTCTCTCTCTCTCTCTCTCTCTCTCTCTCTCTCTCTCTCTCTCTCTCTCTCTCTCTCTCTCTCTCTCTCCCCCTCTCTCTGTCTCACACACACACACACACACAACACGCAAAACATTGCCGTGATACATCTCTCTCTGTCTCTCTCTCAAGCGGAGAATAATAATAAAAAAAAATGTGTTTAATCTTTCTGAATCAGCGAATCAATGAATCAATGAATCAGTGAATCAGTGAATCAGCGAATTGAGTTTCTGCGTGAATTTAGTTGCTGTGTATTCAAATGATGTACTGCAGATTCTCAAATCTCAAATTTAGACGATTTAGAAGGCGATTAACATAAAGATACAGCATGTTGAAGAAAAAAGAGTGGAAGAAAAATAACTAATAAACAAATTCAATAAAAATTTATATTACATTCAAAAATATTATTTTTTTATTTCACTCTTATGAAACCTTAAATTAAAAAAAGAACAATACTAATAATACTAAGAATTATATCTGTGTGTATAAGGAAGGGCCAAACAGGAAATAATTATATGAAATCTGAATATATAGTTATAATTCTGAATTTATATTTATAAATCCTGAATATATTGTTATAAATGCTGATTATTCATACATTTTATCAGGCATATTGATAGACAAGCTCTTAATTTTTCCATATTTGACTAAACCAATGCTTGGTGTAATCAGTTTTTGTTTTTGTCTCAATAAAATCATTATTCTTCAACAGATTGTTGGTAATTTCCCTCTCAGTCATGCTGAATTCTGCCGAAAAGCTACACAGCATTAACACTGTTAACGGACTGTGAGGACCCTGTGGCACTATGGCCAGCCTTTTGTAAAGTAGAGGAACACACTCCCTTTGGTTTAGATAAGTGATGTGCACTTAAAATAATTATATAATAATACAATATTTGCATTGATAAATGTATACAGGATGTATAGGCCTTCAATAAGAACATCTGTCTATTGACATGCCTGATCATAAAGATATGTTTATATTGAGATGTAGACAATATATATTCAGATTTGCATTTATATATTCATAGTTATAACTATATATTTCCTGTTTGGCCCCTCATAATATATATATATATCTTCATGGTGCTTGGTTTTTGGTTGATAATTCATGAAGAAATTACTGCCATGTTTATTATTTATACTGTAATAATAATGTCTCTTTTTTTACAATAAAATAAAATTCAATATAAATAAAATAAATTAAATGAATTTGGTGTCTGATTTATATTATTTTATTTTATTTTATTTTCAGTGAATAAACTATTGACTGTTAATTACAAAATGTACCTTTGAAATCTAATTTTAAACGCAATTGATTAAGAGGTTATAAACTGAATTGTAATAGAGAACAGAGACATCAGTGATGCTTTACACAGTTTTTTTTTAGTGTTATTAGGAAGCGGGTTTTTAATGAACCTCCTCTGAACAATCGATACACACAAATTAGTGTCACTTCAAACAACACCGGTTTTCCCGAAGCTTCGGAATCCCTTAGTGGAAAACCGATTGGGAGCTGAGTCTGGGCTGGGACACGCGCCAACGAGCCTGTAATTACTGTGTCTTACTTCAGGTCTGGATACACACCGGCATCCCAGGGGAGTTAAACACAACGAACCATTCTAGGGTTTATTTACTGATGTTAGAGCTCTAACAGAGAGACAGACAACAAACGGAGTGATTTACCTACACCTGGCAACCCACAAACACACCATTTTAATAATATTACAAAATTATAACAAGATTAAATAGTTCAATATTGTGTTATAATGTATGTAAGACTGATTGTTAGCATAGGGCTGGGTTGAGATTGGACACACACACACACACACACACACACTTACTTAAAGCCCTAATTGCCCTGATTCCTCCACTCTGATCTTCTAACAGTGACCTAGTTCCACATTTTGTAAGCGCTAATTAAGAAAACACACACACACACACACACACACACACACACACACTACAGCATAGCTAATTATAACCGTGCTGAGTTTTACTAAGTAGTAATTGCGTGTTTTGGACATTAGTGCGCCAGCAACTAGCATCAGCAATAACAAAGTTAATAAAATAATTTCAAAATTACAATAAAGAGGAAACAAACAATATTAACCTTAACAGCAAAGCAAAAAATATTAATGATTAAATTTATTAGAGTATTTATTAGAGAATATATTAAGGTAATATAGTGTAAAATATTAGGATGTTTGATATATATTACAAGACAAAAATATGATAAAAAAATACACAAAAACAGCTGAATTCACTGCACGGACTCAGGTGAGTAATGGGTGTGGCCTAATATTCTAATAAGCACACTTGATTGACAGCTCTCTGTCTGAGACTCCGCCTGCTACAGCACTCAAGCAAACGAGAAAAATATATATAAAAAATTGATTTAAATTTGGATCAGTTTTCCCTCTCTAGATGAGCTTTCACTTGCTAGTTTCTCTTTACTTGCTAGTGTGTTTTCACTCGCTTTTTTTAGATTTGCTCACTAGTTTAGCTTTTATTTGCTAGACTAGTTTTTTACTCACAAGTTGATTTTCTCTCCTTAGGTTAGCATTTGCTTCACTTTTTTAGCGTTTGCTTGCTAAAAGTTTTCTCTAGTTTAGCACTCTCGCTAGTTTGCTTTCACTTGCTATGTTTACTCTCTAGTTTACTTTAACTTTTACTTATTAGTTAGTTTTGTTTCTTTTAGGTAGCTTTAATAATTGGCTAGTTTGTTTTTATTTCCCTTTTTAGCCTTTGCTCAGTAGGTTAGTTTCTGTTTGCTAGTTTAGCACTCTTTCTCTTCTTAGCCTTTGCATATTAGTTAGCTTTTTGTTTGTTATGCTTGATGAATCGTAGTCACACGCTATGTTAGCTTTCACTTGCTAGTTTCTCTTGATTTGCTAGTTTGTTTTCATTCGCTTTTTAGCTTTTGTTAGCTTTTGTTTGCTAGTTAGCTTTCTCTAATTTAGCTCTCTCGCTAGTTTGCTTTCACTTGACATCAGCTGCTTTTTTTTCATCTCTTGACCAATCAGATCGCAGCTCATGGAGCGCAGCTCCAAAAACAAACATGGAGGACAAAGTGAACACTGAATGTCTTCGGTTCTAGTATAAGCATTATGACTTAAATATAAGTGTGTGTGTGTGTGTGTGTGTGTGTGCCATAAACGTCAGACACAAATGTACATAAATGCTAAATCTTTTCTTCTGGAAAGAAACAGTGGGATCACATTCATTTATGTCTGGTTAAGAGGTGAAAAATAACACACACACACACACACACACACACACACACTGTGCACTGCAGCACTGATGCACAGAGGCAGTTTATTATAGCGCACACTCTGCATATATAAAAACACACTGCAGCTCTGTTCATGTCATAAATCATAATTTAGCAGTGTGTGCTGTCAGATGCACTTTATTGTGTGTGTGTGTGTGTGTGTGTCCGTGCATGTGTGGAACAATATGTCAGTACATTTGCATACACAGATGCTGACAGTAACTGAAGCTCACTGTGATAAAGAAAGAAAATGTGTCTCGTTAAAGCTCACGTGTGTGCGTGTGTGTGTGTGTGTGTGTGTGTGTGTGTTGTTAAAATCTGAGCAGATGGGAAGGCATTGTTTTCCTGACACCGTCACATATATCACTTTACACACCATTAGCTATGATGAGCCCAGACACACACGCACACACACACACACACACTTTTAAAAGCCATTTTACCTTACATTAGCCATTTCATCATCTATAATTGAGCAATGACTGACCTCGGCCTGTGTGTTGCTCTGCACAAAAGTATTGACACCCTTCTTGACCATTCAGGACACACTGGTTGCCAACTGATTTTCTCTGAATTCTGTTTGACTCACATCTAAATAATCACATCTGATTTGCCAGTTAATTCTGACTTTTTTTGACGTAGTTATGTGGCGAATAAATGCACCAGAGTGCGACAGCCGGCTCCTGTCACAATCCTTACGGTGCAAATGCAGTCTGAGAGCACTGATTTTGCCTGATTTAACCCGGTTTTAGACTGAATTTGTGGTGTGACTTGATAAATATACAAAACAACGCAATAGGGAAGCTTAAAGCTGACTTTACACTGCACAATTTTTGCTGTCACAAACAAAAATCACACTACGTAAAAGAAATCTTTGGTTGCGAGTTTAGATTGATGTGCTGGAACTTATGAGTCTTTTCACTGACTCGAGTCCTGTGAATCTGTTCAGGTAAATGATTTGTTTAGGTTGAGGTAATTTGCTCAAAAGTGTTCACGGCACTGTCTAAAACAGACTCGTGGAAAACCACATTTTCCACAGGACTCACTGAACTCACTGACTCAAATGATTCACTGATGGAGAGAGAAACCTCAGTTTTGAAATCTCAGTTTTGACTGAAAAGACTCAAGGGGGATCAGGTTCGGCAAGTACGTTTAAAAACGCCGACAGATAAACATATAACTTTAAAAAATGTCATGACCAAAAGATTTGCTTATTCAAAATCTGACCTCAGTTTTGACTGAAATGACTCACTGACTCAAGAGGTGCAAATTTTACCACAGATAATTCACTGACTTAAATCTCAATTTGGACACAAATGATTCACCAACTCAAGAGCAAAAATCTCAATTTTGATACAAATGATTCACTGATTCAAGCTGCACAAATCTCAAGTGTCATCTAAAAGCCACCAATAGGAGGACAGTACAGGATGATGAGCAACATGGAAATACTCAAAACAGAATAAAAATGCAAACGCAGGAAAGGCTTTAGTAAAAGAACATAATATAACAACGAACTTGACACTAGGTTTCAGAAAACTCCGAAATGGGCCACGCAGTGAGAGGGGTTATTTGTGATAGAAACTGAAGGGACAGCTACAAATACGGTAGCAGTGATGTCAAAATGTAAACAAAACATACAGTATGTAGTAATTTTCTTTAATCACAGGTCTATCGTTAGAGGATCTTATTCGTATGACACATCTGACATGGAGAACACACATTATCACATGGTCTCTTGTAGAATTCGTCCAAGATTTTATTGGAATCTTGTGGATTGTGACAAGGAATAATTTTTAAAAAAACTCTGAAATTGCACCAAACACCATCTCCTAACATCCTGCAGCACTGACTGTGAAATATAGACGTGTTGTAAGTCTATAATAATCTCCGCTCAGTGCTGGTATTATGGGCAGATGGGGTGCCAATAATTTTTGTAGCACAGACACTAACAACGTGGCTACAGACCCTAATAAAGTAACCTGTGTGGAGGTGGAAATGCAGACATTCTCATAAATCTTATAAATATTACATTATATCTACACACACTCGTGAACATATGGTTACACACGTTCAGTACTAACATAAGCATCAATAAATGCACACACACACACACACACACACACAATCTCAGAAAGGAGTGTGTCTTGGGACGGCGGGAGGACACACACACTCTTCTGTAGTTAATGAGCCAGCAGACGTCTTTTCAGGCTGCAGCACACAAGCAGCTAATTAATCAAGTCCACACACACACACACACACACACACGAGCACACACACACACGCTATGAGCCAGTCAGCCAGTCTAGCATAACCTCTGATCCCTCAAATATATACACACATATGCTAAAAATGCAGTTTACACTGTAAAACATTCCTCTTACTCCAGGTATAGCTGATGCTATGGCTATGATGCTAATGTGGCTAACAACTAATGGAAGCTTAATGATTAAGTTAAATGATTCATTCTGAGTTAATGTGTTCAAACGTGCGGCCCGATCACACTGCCGTCTAAAACAGACACCAAACGGGTTGAGTCACTGAGTCAAGACTCATGAATGCAAACGTCAGTTTCGACCGAAATGATGCACTGACTCAGGAGAAGGAAATCTGGATTCTGAGCCAAATTATTCACTGACTCAAGACTCATGAATGTTGATTTGGACCGAAATGATTCACTAACTGCAGAGCTAGAGATCTGAGTTTTGATTGAAATGACTCACTGACCAAAGAGGCACGAATCTCCAAAATTTTACACACACACACACGCACACACACACACACAGAGTACATACTGTGGTAAACTGAAAAAGTGTGTATCCTAGAGTAGAACTCTCACATGATGAAAACTCTCTCTCTTTCTTACACACACACACACACACACACACACTGTCACAAATGAGAAGCCTGAGGTTCAAACTGTCAGACAGATAATAATGAGAACTCACACACACACACACACACACACAAACTTCATATGTCACAGGTGAAGATCCTAAGGTTCAAACTGAAAGATGATGATGAGAACTAGCTCTCTCTCTCTCTCTCTCTCTCTCTCACACACACGCACACACACACTCGGACCCCGGGGCTAAACCCTGCGGCTGATGGAGAACAGAAAGCGTGATGTGAGCTGCCACAGTGAGACAGGTGACATCGGGTAAAAATCCCCCTGAGGCAGATCTCGTAATGAGATTTCCACCACGAGGAGACGAACCTCTTCCTCAGCTCTCCTTCTACACCTCCGTCCTCATCCATCTCTCCACTCCTCCCTCCCTCCCTCCCTTTCCTGTCATCCGTGTTTTTCTCAGAAGACCGAGAAGCTCACAGCTTCCTGTATTGAAAATCACTCTGGAGTATAATTCAAACCAGCAGCTCTGATTTATCAGAAGGTGTTGATTAATTTCCCAAAGAAAAAAACAATGCAGTTTGTCATGTTACTGAGAAACTGCAAAGCGTAAACTCCTCTGTCCCAAAGATGTCGGAAAACTTCAAGTTATAGCTTTACCTCTTTTACAAAGTGCTGACACAGGAGACTCCTTCCATAAATATTACATAAACATCTCCTTACAGAAAACTGAAAACGATAAGGTATTATAACGAATGCATTAATTGCATTAATACAGTATAAAGCTGTGATGTGCAGCTGCACTACTCTCAAAGCTGCTGTTACAGAAAATTAATCAACACCTTCTGACCAATCAGAATCCAGAATCCAACAGCGCTGTGAAACCATGGCAACCAGCAATAAACTCTGGTAACAGGTTAGCGTGAGGTGAAAAACCAGCGCTGTATGAATTCAGATTAAGTTTATTTTAAACAACAGCAACTTCTTGCATCACGCCAGCTGAATTAAAGGTCTCTCTCTCTCTCTCTCTCTCTCTCACACACACACACACACACACACACACACAATACACTTGTCATTTAGCGAACACTTTTTGCCCGAAGGCGTTTAAAGCCGCTGCCCCGAGCACTCTGTGTAAATATACAATAGCATTCTCGGCCCAATTCTCGGAATAATCCGCAGAAACACAACGTATCCCGAGGCGGAACCATTTCCCGAGACTCCAGGGATCTGTTTCCTCGTTACACACTCAGGGGGAGAAAGAGAGAGGGAAATAAAGTGAGCTGACCTTAAAGCTCAGAGCACATCAGCGGGGCAGAGGCTTTTCAGCCATGACCTGAAATAAACCCCGCTCTGCCCTTAACAAGCTCAGACGCCTCGACTGTGTCCTACACCCACGCCTCAGACGGAGCCCCGAGAGCTGCTCGGCTTTTAGCGCTTTTTACACTCTAAACGAAAGCGTTACCTTCGGTGCGGGCGGTGAACGGAGAGTCGGTGAGACGTTTGGCCGAGAACTGGCCTCCCAGAGAGGTCATTAAAAAGCACAGGCTGAAGAAGCCGATCCCCACCACGAAGATCCTACAGAACAGAACGAGAGAGAGAGAGAGAGAGAAGGACAAGTCAAAAACTGTCGAATGACAACTGTTCTTGGCTTTAAATATTAGTAAATAAAAAATGTAAAAAGATACTGAAAGAAGGAAGTATATAAGCTCTTCAGGGCTTAAAGAAGGAGAGAGGAAGGAAAGAAACGAGGAAGGAAGGATGAAAGGAAGGAAGAAAGAGATAGAAAAAAAGGAAGGAAAGAGTGAGAAAGGAAATAAGGAAGGAAATAAGAGACAGAAAGGAAGACAGAAAGGAAGAAAGGCAGAGAAAAAGGAAGGAAGGAAGGGAAGGAGAGAAAAAAGGAGAGAAAAAAAGAAGGAAAACCTGAAAGGAGAAGTAAGGAAGGAAAGAAGGAAGGAAGAGAGAGAAAGGAAGGACATAAGGAAGAAAGGAGGTAAGGAAGTAAGGAAATAATGAAAGAAGGAAGAAGGGGGATAGAGGAAGGAAGAAGAAAGAAAAGAAATAAGTAAGGAAGAAAGGGAGAGATAGAAAAAGGAAGGAAAGAGTAAGAGGGGAAGTAAGGAAGGAAATAAGGAAAGAAGAGAGAGAAAGGAAGACAGAGAGGAAGAAAGGCAGAGAAAGAGGAAGGAAAGAAGGAAGGAAGGGCTGTAAATAAAGGAACTGGTAAAGAGAGAGGAAAGGAGGGGGGATAGGGCAAGGAAGAGAGAGAGGAAGAAAGAAATAAGGAAGGAAGGAAAGGAGAGAGGGAGGAAGAAAGGAAGGAAGGAAAGCCTGAAAGGAAAAGTATGGAAGGAAATAAATAGAGAGGAAGGAAGACAGAGAGGAAGGAAGGACATAAGGAAGAAAGAAAGAGAAAGGAAGAAAGGAAAGAATGAAGGAAGGAAGGTAGCTATAATGTAAATAAAGAAAGTGTACACTTCAGTAATAAGTTCAGAGCTCAGATGTATGAATGTGTGAATGTGAGCGTTTATAATAACAGTAACACGGAGCGAATACGCAGGTTAGCTCTGTCATACGCAGCTTTCTCTCGTTACGACACGATGAAGAACGACACGATGAAGAACGACAGATGAAAGTCGGACAGCAGACTGAGAGAGTAGCCTGTGTTCCCGTCATTACTGACACACCATCTGCTTCTGCGTGATAACAACAACACAAACCACACGGCCCTGCCCCCGCGGGATTAATCCCCGAGCCCGCTGCCGCTCACCTTACACATTACTACCTCCATAACAGGAACTCATCCCCACACCAATGCATCATGGGTAAATCAGCTAGTAATGCTAATGGTTTCATGTCATTTTTACAGAGATTAGCGCGCACTCAGGCGAGTGATAATCACCGTCCCACTGTTCTCCTCATGTTTTCACACGTTCTCTGGGTCATCTGTTTATATTTCACAGCAACACAACTGTGGCGTTTGTTTGAAATTATTACAGCAGTCATTTTTCTGGGCCAGAAATTCGAACAGCGCTGCTAAATTCTGGAGTTGATTAATTTTCTGTAACAGCAGCTCTGACAGTAGCGCCGCTGCACATCGCAGGGTTATAACAGGGAAAGGATCTCGTGTTTGAGTGATTTGTTGGTCGTTTTGTGAGAATATGATCCTGTAAATCTGTTTTTATAATATGTATTCACCTTAGTTTTGTGTATTGTGTAGTGGATTTTGCATGAATATTTATGTACATATGTAAATTGTGTATTTGTTTGGACACTAAAACTACCTTTCTGGTTCAGATGTACAAACACCTTCACACTCAGTTCACCTCATTACGTTCATGGCTCGTTTGTTTGTTTCTTTGTTTGTTTGTATATTTATCTATCTATTTACTGGGTGTTTGCTTGTTTTTAATTAATTTGTTTATTTATTTGCTTGCTTGTTTATTTATTTACCTGTGAATTTATTTCCTGGATGTTTGTTTTTTATGACTGCATTTATTTATTTGCTTGCTTAATTTATTTATTGATTTATTTATTGATTTATTCATTCATTCATTCATTCATTCATTCACTGGATGCTTGCTTGTTTTTAATGAATGAGTGTATTTATTTATTTATTTATTTTATTTGTTTACTTTTTTATATTGTTTGCCTTCTTGCTTTTTTATTTATTTATATATTTACTGGATGTTTGCTTGTTTTATAATTAATTTGTTTGTTTAATTGCTTACTTGCTTTCTTATCTATCTATCTATCTATCTATCTATCTATCTATCTTTTTGTTTGTTTGTCCCTCTGTTTGTGTGTTTGTTTGTTTAAGAAACAGCTGAGTTTAAGTTACAACTGAGCCAGAGGCTAAACAAATAAACAACCTGTTTTATCAGACTCGTTAATAAGTGACACATACAGAAATCTCATAACCCTGAGGCTCTCAGCCTAAACACACACACACACACACACACACACACACACAGAAGTTTGGAGTGTGTGTCACGTGTGAGTAATTCATCTCTCTTTACTGTTTAAAAGTGTTCAGAAGGCCGCAGGCATGCTGGGAGATTGTATCACCACTAATTACCGGATTTAAAGTAATTGCTTCAGTCTGCTCGCTGGCTCGGAGCAAAAATCCGCCGTCTCCTAATTGGTTTTCCGGGTGAGTGGGGATCAGATTTCGGATGGATCGGTGACTGCTGCGAGGGTGACATGAGGAGATTTTAGGGAAAAATTTTAGCCTTTGCTTTTGAAAGAGAGGCGACACTAAAGCACAATGATGATCTGATCGCCTCCTTATCAGCTATAAACTCTGTGTTAGGAGGGAGAGAGAGAGAGAGAGAGAGAGAGAGAGAGAGAGAGAATACAGTAATAACACACACAGTGATGTGCTGTTACAGGAAAATAATCAGTGACAGGGTGGTGTGATGAAGCGGAGTTACTCTTACAGTCCTGAAGATTATTCCTTTCCTATAACAGCACATCGTGAAGTGTCTTTTCCTCTTATACCACAATAATTTTATACAAATCTCATACTTTTTATCTGTTTATAGTTACATTTAACGTTCCACAAAACAAGTGGTAACAGTTTCTATGAAGGCCATATGTATAATGACACAACATGTTATAATGCACTCATAAGTCATTATACACATCATTATAATGATTTATGATGTGTTTATAAATTGCTAAAAAGAATGCACTATAAGTAGTGCTTATAACATTATAAACAATATCTTCTCATAATGCGCTATGCAAAGTGACATAACATGTTATGAACACTGCTTCTAATGCATCATGTCAAAGATTTATAACGCATAATAAAGAGAGCTATAAACTGTAATCCACGTTTGTGAATAATTACAACAACGTGTATGATGCCTTATGAAAGCATTATAACATGATATGAAATGCAGCTTGTCGTTTTACCCAGAAACTACAAAAAGCGTAAATTTCTCTGTCCTGAAGATGTCGCAAAACTGAAAGTTACAGCTTTACCTCTGACACTGGAGACTCCTTCCATAAACGTTACATAAACGTCTCCTTACAGAAAACTTCACCATATTAACTAGTTTTAATCTGTTTATGAGGAATGTCCCGCTGTACACGCCCCTGTGAATGAGCTGTTGCTATAGAAACCTCATAGAACAAGTGCATTAATATAAACCTGTGCTATATATATATATATATATATATTTTTTTTTTTTAACAGTAAGGACTGTGGTTGAAATTTGAACATGGGAATAAACTAGCTGTGTTTCTCCGTCTGGTCTGAATTCGTGTCTCTGTCATTTAGAGTTTTTGTCCTTTTCCAGCATTAGCACCTCGTTCAGCTTCTCAGTTCACTCAGTGAGCTCAAAGCAGGTGTTACAGTAGGAAATGTGTAAAAAAAAAAAAAAAAAAAACCTGAGGGAAAAATGATCTGCTCGCTCAGAATTTCTGCATTAAGCTCGGAGATTCCCAGGCTGAATCCCAAACACCTTAAACCTCTACATAAGTGTGAAATGATGCCGCTACCTGCTGCTGCAGCGAACAGAAATACAGAGCCGGATTCTCGGCAGCTGTGCGAG
>CM040455.1:33798019-33837314 GCA_022758105.1 Pangasianodon gigas | reverse complement strand
TTTCCAGCACAAAATGAAATGTTACAGAAAAATGTTTGTATGTCAGTAAAGAAAGCAGCAGATTCCATAAGAGACACTTTTCAGATAAAAACATAATGAAGGCTGCTGGGTTTCGCTGCAGAAATAAGAAGCGAGTCGACAGTCAAAGTCTCCAGAAGAACTGTGGCTGCTTCTGCAAGATGCTCAGTAACACTTACAGATCAACGAAAAAGCTAATTCTACATAGCTAGCTATTGCACAAAAAAAGGTTTTAACTAATTCTCTAATTATTGGTTTTTTTTTTTCTTTTCTTTTTTTTATAATGTACCACGTGTGCTAGCTAGTTTTATATTGTCTTATATTAATATAATTATATATTGTCTAGCAAAGAAATACGTAGTTTGTAATGACAAATTGACTTTGTTTTTAAAGTTGCATTTGATGTACTGCTTAGCATTTAATTACACAATTATAAATTAGCCTAATGTTCACTCACTAGCAAATATAGCTAGTAGTGTAAATGATCAAATATGCTAGCTAACTTAATGTTGCTAGCTTTCTCACAAAAATGTTTGCTTGCTTACATTGTGCAATAACAAACTACATAATTAGTTAGTTGACTAGTTTTAATTATACACTAAAATTGTTTGCATTAGATGACTTGCTAGTAAATCTAGCTAGCTACATAGAATTTAATTACATATTATTATTATTATTAGTAGTAGTAGTAGTAGTAGTAGTAGTAGTTAGCTTAATGTTAACTCACTTGCTAGCAAAACTGGTTAGTCATTTAAATGATAAAATATGCTAGTTAACTTATTGTTAGCTAGATTTTTGCAAACTTTGTAAGTGGTTCAGATTATAAATTACACTAGTTAGTTTTAATGCTAGTTAGCTTGCTCAAAAATTTGGCGTGTAATTTACATTTAAAAAAATGCTAGTTAAGTTAATGTAAGCTAGTTGGCTAGTGGTTTAAATGATAAAAGTTAACTCAATTTTAGCTATTCTGCTCACATTCTTGGCTAGCAGTTTAAATGATGAAATATGCTATGTAAGCTCATGTATCTTGCACACAAACATGTCCACTTGTTTTAATTTGTGCAATATACTAGATAGTTTGTTAGCCAACTACTAATTTAGATGATACACTAAAATTGTTTACCTAGCATTAGCATTAGCTAACTCGCTAGCATATCTGGGATCTGGGCTAGCTACATCACATCAGATAGCTACAGGAACAGTGATAAGGTTAACATTAATGTTAGCTAAGCTGATTCTTATGTAGAGTGGATAGTGGTGATGCTACATAGATCACGTGATCAATGATCACATGATCACATTTTATGATTGGCTGATTGAATTGAACCTACGCTGTCACTGGGAAAAATCAGGACGTGTTTGCAATCAGCACGTATTGTGTTTTTTTGGGTTGGTATGTGTGTGTGGGGGGAGGGGGGAGGTTTCAGCCGAGTCAACAACACACACACATACACACACACACACTCCATCAGTGCTTTAGTCGCCATGGTGAGACCTTAGTGGCGGTTTGTCACTCTGAACCTGATTAACAGTGACAAAGACAGACTGGAGCTGTAAACAGAAATGAGACAGACACTGAACACACTGAACGCCTGAAGCTAGTAATTACTTCTGTCAACTGGGCGTCACTCAAAAAATGTGTGTATGTGTGTGTGTTACATTAATAACAATCCTACTCTATTCTTAAAGCGTGTGCATGTTCGAACAGATTCCTATTTCTGTGTAAACTTTAATCTTAAAGGTGCACTGCTCTGTTTTTATCTCTTACAATTACAAATAACAAAGAAACAGAAAAAGTAGCAAACACGTTAAAATATCACTGTGCTCAAAGCAAGTAAGGGAAAAAAATGCCTGAAGAATTGTCTTCTCCTTCCTGTCAATCATGTGATAGACACACCTCCACGTTTTTACAAACAAGAACTCAAACATGGCGGAATGCTACAGAGAGCTACGTCGCGATTGTTTACAGGAATACTGCTGCTGTGTAAAAGCAATGTGCACTGAAAACCATAACAAGTTGACTGTACTCAACTGATTGAGAAAACTCATTCCCTCTATTAAATTGAGTAATGGGGTCTTCCAAAACTTGTAAATTTAAGTTCACTTAACTCGATGCTCATGTAGACTGTACTTAAATTGTTAAGTTCACTTCATATAGCGTATAGCATTTACTGACTGTGAATCGAACCCGGGTCGCGGTGCCGAGAGCGCCACATGCTAGCCACACCAAAATAATTAAGTCCACTTAACTTCGTGTTCATTTCAAGTGTACTTAAATACAGGGTGTACCAGAAGTCTCCATGAACATGGAGACTAAATGAACACTTTTTAGCAAAATGTAACTTTAGTTAGAAAACATCCTCTACATGATTGCCATTTCTTTGTAAACACACACGGAGTCGACGAGACGAAGACGATCACCTTTTGTAATTATCTGCCAATCAGTGCATTAGTTTTCTTGTTGCCAAGCGAAACTCCTCACATGGCCAATCCCATCAAAGACCAGAGTGAGCTATTTTAATGAATCACGACTTTGAGTTCATAACACTTGAAATCTTAAGGTTGTGTATTTTCTAAGTAAACAAGTTCAACTAACTTAGATTTTTGATTTATAGGTACAAAAAGCAACATTTTAAGTAATGTTTAGTCATGAATACTTGATTGTTTAAGTAAAGACAACATTAGGGTTTACAGTGATGGGAAAATAATCAACAGTGGGGTGGTGTGATGAAGTGGAGGTCCTGTTAGCGCCCGGAAGTTGATTTTCTTATAACATCACCTGCTGAAGTGTTTTATTCCTTCTATACAACAGCAATTTTCCAATGATTAACATTTTTTATTAAAAAATTCTCTCAGGCCACTGCGCTTTTCCCAACACAACATTCTCATGTTGTGGCGTGTGTTCAGTGTTTTGCTCCGCCCCTTTTTCTTATTTTTTGTGTGTCACCTGATTGTGTCCAGCTTGTGTTGGTTTGTGATTAGTTTGCCTATTTATACCATCATGTGTCTGTGTCTAATTGTGAAGTGTTGTAGAGTTCTCCTTATGTTACTAAGCATTCTTTCATTTCCAATTCGTTCCTGATTTTCGTTTATGATTACGGATTATCGCATTTGCATCCTGAACAATCTGAACAATGATTACAGACACATCATACTTTTTATCCGTTAGATAGCAGAGCTGCCACAATACCACTTTTTCTTTTTTCAACACTGAAACCTTGAGTATCAACAGGCACCCATACCCATCTGATGTTGTTTTCTTTACTTTTTAACTGAAGCGCTTCACATTTAAACTCTTCCACACAAAAATCACTTACTGTAAATATAATAAATAGTAGAAAGTAGAAAGTATAAATAGAATAAAATCGATCTTAACAAATGAAAAAAAGTCATGTCTCTTTCTAGGTAAACATTTCAATTTCCAAATTCCGTTTCTTTCCCAAATCTGTAAATGTAACTAGATTATAGCTACATTTAATGTTGTGAAACCTCCACGAAACCTGTTCTCACTTACGTTACAGCAGCTATAAATTCAATTCATTTCAATTTTATTCATATAAAATTGTTATTCATTATTTATTCATATCGCTTTAACAACGGCCATTCAAGATATAAATTTTAAACTCATACATCTATAAATTTATCCCTAATGAGTGAGCCAGAGGTGAAGGTGGTGAGGAAAAACTCCCTGAGACTCCATGAGGAAGAAACCTTGAGAGGAACCAGACTCAAAAGGGACCCCATCCTCATCTGGGTGACACCGGATAGTGCGATTATAAATAAATCTCTTCTATAACTGTGTACTATATGGACAAAAAGTGCAATTGTGTAACCAGTTTACACATGAAGTCTATGTTGTTGAAGTTATGAACTGTTCACTGATGGAGACTTGAGTGCAAAACTGTTCATATGAGTTGCAGTCTAAAGCCATGTTCATGGTTTCTAAGTGGTTTCATCCTCAGTAATCTCATTGCTCTGCAGGCTGTGTGTGTGGAGCCATCCTCAGCAGCAGCGAGTGATCTCCAAGTGATGAGAACTCCAAGCACACGTAGGGCATCAGGATTGGTCAGGCAGGTCCGGAGAGCAGAAGGGGTCAGGATCACTG
The DNA here is from genome assembly GCA_022758105.1 of Pangasianodon gigas. Classification (NCBI taxonomy): domain Eukaryota; kingdom Metazoa; phylum Chordata; class Actinopteri; order Siluriformes; family Pangasiidae; genus Pangasianodon; species Pangasianodon gigas. The sequence continues at coordinate 33,833,191 of CM040455.1, read as the reverse complement.
GCATCTCAGGAGTAGCATGTGTAGCTTGACACAGAGAGAGAGAGAGAGAGAGAGAGATTATTAGGTATGCTAATTGTCACGTAATGGTTAAGGACAATGTACTTTGCATGCAGAGTGCAAGCAGGGATGCTGGCAAGACTAGCTATGGCAGCATAACTAAAAGGGAGAGCCAGAAGGTAACACAGACATGAGGGCGCCCTGGGACATAAAGCAGCCAGCCACTCCACCGTCAACAAACCTGAGTGAACGCGTGAGAGTCGGGGGGACGACAGCATCCAAACATCCCAGTTCACCACAACACTCTACAGCTTTCCCTCTGACTGTTATGGAGGAAATATTTCAACATGTCTCCAGTGCCAATGCATCTCATTTGTTTTCTGTCTTTTAGCTAGCAATTTACTTTTATTCAGCAGCACTGTAACTAAAAGCTTGCCAATTAAAATTAAGTACATTTAAAAAGTACATTAAAAAATAATATGAGTCTTATTTATATTCTTGTGCTTGATGTTTTCTGAGCCATGACATTTTTCAGTCCGGAAATTTTTTTTTTCTCCAAACAGCTACAAGCATTGAAATTATTTGTCCTGACTTGACTTGGATTTAAATTAAATACTTCAGGAATGAATAGTGCTCCACACACACCCACCCACACACACCCACACACCCACGCACAAATTTGCATAAAGCCAAAACGTAAGAAATGAATAAAAACACTCGAGCCTTGTCCCATCATGTTGTGTTTGTTGAATGAGTCTGCTTTCCTGCTTCTTTAAAAAAAGAAGAGTCATGTGGCATGTTTTAAAGCCCCAGCATTATAATTACAGTAAAAAAATAAATAGACAGTTGTGAAATGAAGACGACATTAAAAGATGTAACATGGTGTAACACGACAGGTCTATGAATCATGCTTTAATTTCACATTTAGTGGCATTTATCTCGCAGTTAAAGGTAGCTTTAAGCTTCTCCTAGTTTACTTCTTAGCTACTTAGACATTTGTTTCGCTACCTCATACTGGATAGAAAGAAACACTCCGTGTCATTCTGTTAGAGGAAAATAATCAATGGCAAAGTGGTGCGATGAAGCGGAGTTACTCTTACCACTCTGAAGTGTTTTATATTTCTCTTACACCACAGCAATTTCCAATGATTACAATTTATATTAATTAAAGAACATGTTGCCCTTTTTATCCATTTACAGTTACAGTTAATGTTCACGAAACAAGTTTTCACTATAAAACAGTCTATAAACAGTCATTACATTAGTTATTAGTATTGGAAAAGGAAAAAAATGCAAAAACCATAAAGCATAAAAAAAAACCTCTATCTTGAAGATGTTAGAAGTTACAGCTTTACCTCTGACTGTTACAAAGTGCTGAGACTGGAGACTCCTTCCATAAAGGTTAAATAAATCTCCTTACAGAAAGTGTCACCATATCAACCATGTTTTAAATCTGTTCATTTTTATTGGGGTTTCCGTCGTACAAGGCCCTGTGAAGGAGCTGTTACTATAGCAACGAGAACATATTAGACACAAATCAACACCTTCTGACCAATCAGATTCAAGAATTCAAAAGCAATGTATATAGATAAAGTAGATGACAAATTAGTCTCGTACTGTTCTGTATGTTATGAGAATAGTACATTTTGGTAGAATAATTAACGTTGATCAGTGTTCTCATTCATTATTTGCTGTCATGTTTATTGTATATAACAAGCTGGAAGTGTGAAAGAGGTTCATTATCATAATAACCGCTCTACAGCTACGCATCCTTTAATACAGAAAGATATATAGCAGTAACTGTATCGCTCTGAGAAGCTGTTTAAATTCTCCTTTCTCATTCGCGCTTAATGATCGACTCGGTGCAGTGCTTAAAGCCTCAGCAGAGACGCGTGAGAGCGCAGCACACGGCTCATTAACACACAACACCGTTAACAAACAAGCGCTGACCCGAGAAGATGCACGAGACAGAGACACCGAGTCAATCACAGACAAAATGGTGTCGTATTACACTGTACTTGTATAGTGCTGTTAACAATAAATACTGTCACAGAGCAGCAGAGATCCAGATGTGGCTTTAGATCCATAATGAACAAGCCAGAGGCCACAGTGGCGAGGAAAAGCTCCCTGAGACGACACGAGGAAGAAGAAACGTCGTCTTCTGGGTAACACGAGTAACACGATGAGATTATAAATCATTACAGCATACAGGTGTAGAAGAGTAAAGATAAACCCTACTGAGTGTGATGAAATGATGTTCAGCGTGAGCACATGGAGAGATGGATACACAGAGAGATACATAGAGACAGAAGGGATGAAACGCACATAAATAGACAGCGATAAAAGAATGACAGACAAAGACATATGGAGCGAGAGAAAATAGAAAGCAAGTGACAAAAAACTGAGACAGAGACGGCTCAGAAGAAAACAGAAAGGACAAAAGATAGAAAGAGAACCTCAAAGATAAATAAACAGCAAAAGAGAGACATGGATGAAGCTTAAAAAAGAAAAGAAAGCACGAGAGACACAGAGAGAAAGACAGAGGGAGACACAGGACAAAGGAAGCATGGGGAGAGGGAGAGAGAGAGAGAGAGAGTAAGATATGGAAAAGGAAAGGAAATTAGACACATTGAGACAGATAATAAATAAAGTCGAATAAAGACACACACTACCAAAAGAGAAAGATTAAATAAGGGCCAGAAAGAGAGAGAGAGAGAGAGAGAATACGACATGAGCAAGAAAGAGGGAGAGAGAGAGTGAGGCACTAAACAAAACATGGAAATAAAAAAAGATAGAAAAGAAGCGAGACACAGAAAGATGAACGTGCTCTGTCTCTCAAAAAACACGGCACAGATTTGAACAAATGATAGTCATGTGCTTAGATTTCTAGATTTCATACGAAAAACGTAAAAGGGTTATAACAATATAACAACATGTCTACAAATTACAGCCTGTTCTGGATCCTGATTGGTCAGAAGCTGTTGATTAATTGTTTATAACGGCAGCTCTGACAGTAGCGCAGGTTTATATTAACGCCCTCGTTCTAATACGTGATGGTTTCTATAGTAACAGCTCATTCACAGGGACTCGTATGGTGGACGAGTTGATACTGTTACAGTCTCGAGGCAGGTCCAGGGTAAATCAGGATTATGGTAAAATGTGGAGGGAAGAAAATGGAGCCAGTTACCAAAAGACAACACACACATTCTTAAAAATAAGCACTATGTATTATTTACAACATTTGTGGCCAACTAATAGTTCACTAATACTTTTTGGAAACTGGACACGTGTGACGTTAACAGAAAGGACTTATCAAAAGAAAAGCAATCTGCTTTTCTTTTACTGTGAACTTTTACCTTTTGAAGAGACACACCAAAACAAGTTCTATCTTCCCCACCTTTCCCAATACAAAGCCAAAAGCAACAGTTTGTCACTGAATAAACCCAGATGAAACTGCGTGGTGATGAACATGTCCCTGTTTCCCTTTAAGAAGCCAGTGAAGGGCAGCGACAAGTGAAAGTTAAATACTAAGGGATTTAATCATGAATTGTACGAGAAGTTTCAGTTCAAGTTTGTTTGGATAGTCTTGTGCTAGACTAGCATGAGATTCTGCTCTCTCTCTCTCTCTCTCTCTCTCTCTCTCTCTCTCTTAATCCTGTTTTTTTCTTTCTAAAGCACTTCCTGTTGGCTCTTACTGATGAAACATACCCTACATATCTACATGAACACAAACGACAACAACAGCAACTATCCGAAACTTTTGCATAGACAACATGCGTTCTTAAGTTATTGTGGCAGTTATGAGGCTCAGTACTCAAAAGGGCGTTAGACAGCATCGTTACAACTTTGAAACATTTCCGGTAACATTAACGAGTCATGAAATTTCGACTTAGTAGTACTGCGCTTTATAAAATGGATGTAATATTCAGTTAGCTACGGACAACCCTCGACCTTTTCTTGACTCGGACAAATCTGTCCCAGAGTCGTTTTCCTTTTTCTATAGAACATGCAATTTCTTGCACGGCATTTTCAATCGCCGTTATTTGAAATGTGACAAGCCGCACTCTGAGTGTTGCAGCAAGGGGGCGCTATCGTCAGCTACGGGCAGATCCTAAGTTTCTCTCCACCTTGACACGTCAGGTCCTAACTCATAATTCCCACAATCTGACTAGGAAAAAAAAGAAAACACGCCCTCAGAATTCCTACTCGGGAACTCGGGACAGTCTCCTCAACCGAGTTCCTCCGAGTTCAGCAATATGGCCGCTCACAGCATCAGTAGTAAATAAAGTAGCACTTCTTTAAACTTTAAACGAGTTATACTGTATATAGAAATATTAGCTTTAGAGCAACCAAAATATTCGCTTGTTAAAACTATAACTATACAGTTCACTGTTTTGAGGAGGAAAATATACATCACTTGTCACAGTTAGCAGGCTAGCTTGTTGCTAACAAAAGACGAACATTGAGGCCTCCATGTTTTTTCTCACTTTTTAGCTCAAACACACAGAGGTCGAAAACGGCGTCATTCCAAGCTCCCACTTCATAGGTAAGTAGAATGCAGCACTACTTTGCATGGCTCGAAGCGTGTTTGTTCACGTAGATATGTAGGGTAAGTTTCAGCCTTTAAACCCAAGGCTCCTCCTCTGCTGTGATCTGATAGGGCAAGAAGCATTGCAGTGAAGAGCCAATAGGAACCGGAAGCCTGCTAGCGTCGTAATCTGATACGCTAATTGTGAGTGTAACCACACAACCCGTCCGGTGTCAGTGTATACAGTACAGTATGTGCATTTACATTTAAAAATGTGGTGAACATTCCTGTAAGACGACATTTATAGAAGGAGTCTCCAGTTTCAGTCAGACTTAAAGCTGTAACTTTAAGTTTTAAGGAGTTTTAAGGAGTTTATCCTTCTTGCTTTCTCAGTCACAGGACAAGCTGTGTTTTGTTTTTGTCTTATTAACTTCAAGAGAGAGAAGAAAGGCGAGGATGGCGAGAGAACGACTGTTTATAGCTGCTTATAACGAACGTTTCATGGACGTTCAACAACGTTACATCTATCTGTAAACGGATAAAAAAGTATGACGTGTGGTTTTATAATGGATAAAAAAAATGATTCATGATCGGAAGCAAATTGCTGTGAGGGATAAACCACTGCATGGTGTGCTGTTATCGGAAAGTAATCAACATTTTTGGTGGTAACAGTAACTCTGCTTCATCACGCCACCCATCGATTATTATTGATTCTTTCAGTATTTATTCATTTCTTATCTATGAGCTAGCACCAAACGCTTTTGGAACGTACAAGAAATAATTCCTGACTAAAGGGCAGATTTATATTGGAAAAGGTTTGCATCCTGACTTAATACTGATAAAGTCTTGTCATTTTGACTCGAGTTTCCTGTGATTGTTTTCGGACTGTTTTTGGCCCCAGTCTGTCTAAATGATCTCCAGTCTGCTGGAACTACACTGCTGCTTTCTCCTTACATGGAGTGCATCAGGAATGCTATTGTTTTAACAGGAGTGGAAGAAGCCTTTGACAATCTCCAACAGGAAAACCATAAAAAAACACTTACAACACGTCTTAACATCTAGAGCACCTTCCCTTACGTTTCCCGTAACCCAGACATACATGATTCACGTCTGCTGTTTCGACTCTTTTCACATGTAGTGCGTTTGTTTTTATTTTTTCCACATTTCACTGCTTCACATTATTCATTTATTTTCACACGTTATTCTTTCACATATTCCTTTATTTTCAAATTAAGGTTTCCACTCATTTTTCACGATTCATTGATTTTCACAGAAATCTTTTCACAATTCTTTTATTTTCACATTATTTTTTCACATGATTCTTTTATTTTCATGTTAATTTTTCATTATTCCTTTATTTTCACCAAGTGGATTTTTGATTATTCTTTTATTTTCATGTTAATTTTTCACACGATTCCTTTATTTTCACATTAATATTTAGATGTTCTTTTATTTTCACCTAAATTTTTCACACGATTCCTTTACTTTAACATAAATTTTTCACAATGTCTTTATTTTCACTTTTTTCATATAATTCTTTTATTTTCCGGTTAAACAAATAGTGTTCTAGCGACTGTAAAAGACGGAATAAAAGCTACTGTGCTAATGTTAATGCTAAAAACCACTTGCTTTTTGAACCGCACAATTTTCAGAATACAACATAAAGTTGCTAAAACATGTATATGTTGTGAAACAAAGCCAGAATTTCGTAACAGCTGGCCACTTGCATCACAAGGTTGATAACTAGCAAAACTTTTTAACTAGCAGTTATTGAAGGCAGGAGACGTGTGTAAACTCAGAGTGTGGTTTATTTAGGGCGATCCAACAATCATCGCCTGTAGCAGGGGTCAGATCACAGGTAAGCGAGATAAAAACAGCATTTTAACAGCAGTCTGTAATTTTGAGTCTATCGTCTTTGGTGTTGCCTTCTTCTACAGCTGAGTACTGGATCGCCTTCAAATACGGAACACGCTGACTTTACACACTCGTGTCCTGCCCTAAATAACTGCACGCTACAATTAGTACGATCCTCCATCTTATTAGCCATTTGATTGGCTCTCTTCCTCTTTGTTGTATAGGAACATCTGCACGTCTACGGATAAGATACGTGTTAGAATCCAAAGGTAAAAATCTTCTAACTTCAAAATGCGACAATTCATTCAGATTCTTACAAAACCCACAAAGAGCTGAGCTGTTGTTTGTCCCGATACCCACGCCATTAGCTTTTGAAATTAGCTTTTAATTGACTTTTAATTGGCACAGTGGGATCCACCTTCACACTCCGCATGAGACTGGCACGCCACTCTGACGGGTCTACGTTTACTTTTTTTTTTTTTCATTAAGTTTGAGCTTCTCAAGAAAAGCATATTTGTGGCAAAGTGCTTGTCTTGCCTCGGAATCGATTAAAGTTTGCTGATAGGGAAAAGACACGGAGACAAACAAGAAAAATAAGTGCGATATGAGATAAAACCGCCATGTCTTTAGAATCAACAACTAATTTATGAAGCTGACTTTGGGAGACAAACGGAAAGAAAAAGATGTAATTATTTCCAGGCAAATAGGGGTTAGAATCTGGACAGGCTCAATCTCGCAACTATAAATATTACATGGCACTGGAACAAAACCTGACATGTTTTTGTGAGGTTTATAGACTGCTTTCTAATCAGTTGTGGCATTTTTTTTAATTTACAATATATATTTTTTATCAAACGCAAATGATAAGCTTTATCCCCACAACATACAATTGAATTAAAGTGCAAAATTACAGATTTATGTGTGCCGAAGTGTTTTCTATCTCATACCACAGAAATTATTAAAGAATGACAAATCGTGCATTTTATCTGTTTATAGTTACATTTAATGTCGTTAAATTTTGTTCTCACTTATATTATTGGAGCGATACACATACGCTCCCTCACTAGTCTGTCTTTTTTCAGCTTGTCATGTTACCGAGAAACTGCAAAGTTATTAAAAAGTTATTATGACTTAGTTATAAAAGGTTCAGTGTGTCCGCGAGGAGACAATTAACGTCAAACCACCTGATTAACATGCAAATGAATACGCCTGAGGTGCAGAATAATAGTCGACTGGCAGACGTGTCATGAAATTGGTTTTAGAAGATATCTTCGTAAGCGTTTTTATATGGCTTTCTAAAAGGGTTCTGAATGGTAAGCCAAGCAAAGAAGACTTCCGAGTGCAAGACGGAAAAGTGTATAATCTATCCACATGTCGGAGACACAGAAAATCAGAGGCTACAGGACAGAAACTCCCCCAAAACCTCCCATGACTGATGTACCATGCTAACTCAGGAACACTTCTAAATAGGGCTCCATCTTGCTAACATGTGGGACTTCGTGCAGCAAGTTTATTTAGAAGTATTGCGCTTTTCAAAATGAAGAGAACTCACCTGTCTGGAAGCCAGAAAAGAAAGAGAAAACAGGAAGACGAGGAAATGTATAGCTAGCCCAACATCATTTTGACAAGCAAGCAGCTAATCTTACTCATTTAGCTAGCTTTCTTGGATTATTTATCATTTTGTTCAAACTATCCTGATAGCTCAATCCTTTTTGCATGTACAGATCATAAAAACAAACACTTTACCAAAGGTGTTTTGTTGTGATGTGATGACTGTTTATCTAAATGAGAAGCTAATGCTACATCTGTAATGCTAGTACTTTCAGACAGTTCTCCTATAGCTGACACATCGCACTGAAGCATAATATAAACCAGGAGGGCACTTTGCATTGTCCTGCGTGGGAACCTCACAGTCCCTAGAATCTCCTCTGCAGAAAAGCAAAGAGAAAATGGTATGAAGATCATCTGAGCCTCTTCGAGTTGTGATGAAAGAGAGTGTGTGTGTGTGAGAGAGAGAGAGAGAGAGAGAGAGAGAGAACCTTTAAACTGCATTCATTGCCCTCGTAAATAAATTCCTTCCCCATTAATTTAACTGAAGTTACTTAATAGTTCATATCAGTAACTAGATATTGTGCTAAATTTTCGGTGGATGCTCCACATAAACAGATTTAAAAAACGGTGTAATGGTGGAAGCATGTTTATGTAACATTTATGGAAGGAAGTCTCCAGTGTCAGTGCTTTGTAACAGTCAGAGGTAAAGCTGTAACTTGAAGTTTTCCGACATCTTCAGGACAGAGGAGTTCGGTTACATGACAAACTGCGTTTGTTTTGCCTAGGTAACTTCAAGAAAGAAACAAAGCAAGGCTGGTGAATGAATAACTGTTAAACAGAAGTTACAACAGGAACTAACCTGTTTCTTGTTTCACAACTCTTCTTTATCTCATGTCATGATTTCAATCTCTGATTCTCATCTAGAATTCGGGCGACAGCTTCACTAAACGTGAACGGAGCATAAAAAAATGAACATCCTATTTTCTCTCACGTTCTTTTCAGCCTGGTGAAACATCAGCATGTTAGACCTCCACACACACACACACACACACACACACAGAGGCATATCAATCTCTCAGCATGCTGTGGGATTTCCATCACCCAGAGCAGCAGGAGGCCTGTGGGAATGAAGTGTTCGGCTGAATGCGATGCTCAAAACGACAATGAAGCCAAAAAGCTGGAACATATCCATTTTGAAGTTTTAGATAGAGCATGCAGTCAAAATGAAATCATTTAAGGCTTTAGGTCCACTTTGAGGATTATTTTTTATTTTATTTTATACCAAAGCAGGGTTGAATGCTAGGATCTGATTGGTCAGAAGATGTGCATTATTACTGTATAACAATGTGTCTCTCGGACGTTCCACAACATTAAATCTGACTAGAAACTGTTAAAATGTGTGACTTGTTGTTCATTAATAAATAAATTAATAAATAAATGTACATCGGGGGTAGCAGCACTCCGCTTGTGCGTAGTGCCGCATCACACCACCCTGGCATGTATTATGTTCATATAACAGCACGGTCTGTCGTGCGTATTGTACACAAGCGGTCTGTATTGTGATGCATTAATTTACATTGTTTGTGCTACGAATTGTATTTGTTCCTGGTAAAAAAATAACAGATGTAATCTGTCATAAATGCTGTAGATTTGCACCAGAGAGCTTTAATGCAACCATTTGCATATTTTTGGTCCCAAGTGGCACTTCCACAGTTGAAAAAGGTTAAAGCAAGTGTCGTCAAGTGCTTTTTCTCCTGACCAATCAGGTCACAAGTTTCTCATGTGAAAGACAAACACGAAGCCCAGAGTGCTTGTGAAAAAAAAAAAGAGTCATGTGAGCAGTTCTCGGGAGATGACATGACATGATATGACACTGAATGGAAAATATTTCATCTCCAATATTCCAACGAAAAATAAAAGCGGGTGTATTTTTTGGGATGTTCATTGGTACGTGACATGATGTCCCCTGCATTCTCTTCAGTTTCTGCCTCCAAAACTACAGCAAAGACAAACAACCACCTCATCACCAATTATACCAATCTTTATTTCATCTGCAAAAAATCTACTCAACAGCTAGCTAAGCTAGTTAGGTAGCCCATAGTAGACTAGCTAACTCTGGTAGGAGTGCTGTTATGGTTTCAGTGTGCAAGTAACATGAGCTGAGTCTTTTTTTTTCAGCACACAATGGACAGTACTTTTGAATATTATGCAGCAGGGAGAAATCCAGAAGCATTAGTTTATCTGTGATATCAGATAAACATCTTATAAAAGGGAAGTGCAGTAATGAGGTCAACTATGAGTCTGTTAAAACCCTGAACGGGAGTTCCCCAACACTTTTCCACATGTTTCTATTATATTTCTTCTGATTCAAGTGATGACATGTTGAATAGCTAAACCATAAAAGAGGCCACACACACCATGGAAGAGGACGCACAGCAACACACAAGTAACACACAAGTTACAAAAGTTTCAGCCTCAGCTCCAACCCCAGCATCACGTCTTCATATCATTCTGTGTGTTTGTACTACACATTTTATTATCAGCTTCGAACACAAACTACTATACTCCCCGTTACTGTACTGCATTATACCACAGTATTACAATACTACATTATATTATACTACACACTACATATTTACATATTACACGTTTAATATTTACATATTACTATTGAGATACTGCATTACACTACATGTTTTACTACACTAAACTGTTACTAAACCTCATTATAATACATTTTACTATACTATATTATACTACACTATTACTATACTACATTACAGTGCACTATTACTAAACCATTACTATATTACACTATTAATATACTGCATTATACTACATGTTTTATTACACTAAACTGTTAATATACAGTCAGGTCCGGAAGTATTTGGACAATGACAGCGTTTTTGTGATTTTGCCTTTATACACCACCACAATGGATTTGAAATAAAACAATCAAGATGTGATCAAAGTGTAGACTTTCAGCTTTATTTTAAGAGGTTCCACAAAAATATGGCATTTACCATTTAGGAATTACAGCCATTTTAAGTAAAGTACTTCCATTTTCAGGGGCTCAAAGGTATTTGGACAATTGACTGACAAGAAGTTAATTGACCAGGTGCGGTCCATTCTCTCGTTACTTCAAGACAAATGAAGCAGATAAAAGGTCTGGAGTTGATATCAGGTATTGAGTTGGCATTTGGCAGCTGTTCAACTGGAGCTACCAATATGAAGTCAAAGGAGATCTCAATGCAAGTGAAGGAGGCCATCAGTAGGCTGAAAAAACAACATAAATCTATAAGAGAGATAGAAAAAACCTTAGGTGTGGCCAAATCAACAGTTGGGTACATTCTTAAAAAGAAAGAAAGCACTGGTGAGCTCAACAACATCGAAAGGCCTGGAAGACCATGGAAGACAACTAAAGTGGATGATCGCAGAATCCTTTCCTTGGTGAAGAAAAACCCCTTCACAACATCAACAGAAGTCAAGAATACTCTGGAGAAGGTAGGCGTATCATTGTCAAAATCTACAATCAAGAGATGCCTTCATGAATGTAAATACAGAGGGTTTACAACAAGGTGCAAACTACTGGTAACATTCAAGAACAGGAAAGCCAGATTATACTTTGCCATTAAAACATCTAAAAAAGTGAGAAAAGTATGGCAAAAGAAAGGAACAGCTCATGATCCAAAGTATACCACATCATGTGTCAAACACGGTGGAGGCAGTGTTATGGCATGGGCATGTATGGCTGCCAATGGAACGGGCTCACTGGTGTTTATTGATGATGTGACTGCTGACAGAAGTAGCAAGATGAATTCTGAGATGTATAGGGCTATACTCTCTGCTCACATTCAGCCAAATGCTACAAAACTGATAGGACGCCACTTCACAGTGCAGGTGGATAATGACCCTAAACATACTGCGAAAGCAACTCAAGACTTTTTGAAGGCAAAGAAATGGAATATTCTTCAATGGCCAAGTCACCTGATCTCAACCCAATAGAGCATGCTTTTCACTTACTGAAAACAAGACTGAAGGCAGAAAGACCCACAAACAAGCAGCAACTGAAGGTGGCTGCAGTGAAGGCCTGGCAAAGCATCTCCAGGGAGGAAACTCAGAATTTGAGTTTTGAGAACATGGGCTCCAGACTTCAGGCAGTCATTGACTGCAAAGGCTTTTCATCCAAGTATTAAAATTATGGTTATATTTACAATTATGTCACTTTGTCCAAATACCTTTGAGCCCCTGAAAATGCAGGTACTTTGTTGAAAATGGCTGTAATTCCTAAATGGTAAATGCCATATTTTTGTGGAACCTCTTAAAATAAAGCTGAAAGTCTACACTTTGATCACATCTTATTTTATTTCAAATCCATTGTGGTGGTGTATAAAGGCAAAATCACAAAAACTCTGTCATTGTCCAAATACTTCCGGACCTGACTGTAATTCATTATACTACACAATTACTATACTACATTACATTCTACTACACTACACGTTACCACACTATTATACTATACTATACAACACCATTGCATGATATACTACACTAATAAAATACTACACTATTAATATGCTGCATTACAGTGCACTATTACTATTCTACCCTACATTCTACTATACTGCATATTGCCACACTATTACTATAATATATCACTGCATGGTATACTACTTTATTACTATACTACACTAAACTATTACTATTCTACAATACACTATAGAGAACCACCTTCTGAAGCTTTTATTGCCTAATAAGGAGATGTAAAAACTCATGTACGCTTTATTTTACATAAATACATAAATATAGGAATTGGCTTTGGTTCAGTGCCTATGATTTCTTAATTATGTTATACTACACTACACTATTACTATACTATACTACATTATATTGCAGTATTACTATACTACATTATACTACATATTTTATTATACTACATTATACCACATTATTACTAAGAATCAGATTCAAGACCACTGTAGTAGTCGAGAGGAAGAACTCGAGGAAGAACTGATAGTCTAATTTAAATCACTGTGACCCTGACCAGGCAGTTACTAAGGATGAATAAGTGAATGCTGTAAATGCTGCAAAGTCAGAACACCGACTGCACCCCAAACCTCCTCACCCAACATTCGGGGCCTGACCTCACTAATGCTCTTGTAGCTGAATGAACACAAACCCCCACAGCCACGCTCCAAAATCTACTGGAAAGCCTTCACAGAAGAGTGGAGCTTATTATAACAGCTAAAAGAGAATAAACCTGGAATAGGATGTGATAACCAGGTGTCCACAATCTTTTGGCCATATGGTGTATTTTACTATACTACACTATTTAAAAATAAGCTAGCAATGTGGTCATTTTTGAGTGAAACTGAATAGTATTAACAACAATTCTTGAGTTTTTGTCTTGCAATCACATGATCCTGGTTCGAATCCTGATGCTGCCTTTGTAAACCTTTAGCCTTGAATATTAATTTACATATGTTTGATGAAACTCAAGTGGTTCAAATGTAATCTAGCCGTGTTCTTTTATTACTTTAATCTTGAAAAAGATTTTAAGTGTGTGTCTGAGTGAGAGAGAGATCGATTGTGTGTGTGCATGTGGGCTTCTCATCACTGTAAAAGTGAAAGAAAACTCTCTCCTCTCAGCTGATTTCCGGGAACTCCTGAAAGTCCCTGGCCATCCATCCCTCTTCACGGCAGCACAGCCCACAGAAACGTGAGTGCTTTAAAGCAGGAACATGCAGACTGGATCCAGAGCATAGCTGCAATACTGTGAAGGTAAGATAGCATGTGTTATTTACAGCTTCTCAGACACACAGCTGTGGAAAAAAGCTTTATTTATCACACAGAGAGCTGAGAAAAGTAAAAATTGTTTGATTATATGCAGTGAGATTATTCTAAGCCTTTCAAGGGGTATGCATTTTCACAGATCTTGTATCCAAAGTAGAAGCTTTATTGCACTTTGGGACAAAATTTATCATTAGCATTTAAATGATTGTACACTCTGCTGTTTATTATTTTTTCATTCAGCTGAAATAGTGCTGAACTGAAAATATTTTTGGTGACATCACAAATAAATTTAGTCAGTTGATGTTAATATATAACTTACCTAATGTTAGCGAAGTTGAATATTTTACTCAATTTACTGTGACAGAAATCCAGACTGCTGCATCTTTGCTAATATGAGATGGTGGGAAGGGGGCGGGGCTTCCAGGCGGTGTCATGGTGCGTTCGAGTTATGTCGGAAAGATCGTGTTTACGAGTTGAACGCACATGAATGCCACCACAAAGTCGTAATTACGGGATTTTTTTTAAGCTCTGATTTGGGGGCGTGTCAGTAAGGAAACATGGTGGAATCGGTGGATGTAGTGTCTGTAGCTAATGTTAGCTAAATACATTCAATTTCAATTAGTTGAAATTGAATGTATTTAGCAGTGACATGTTTTCGTCAGGCTTTTTTTATTTACAATAAAACAAGCTAATTGCCTGCACAAAATACGATAGCATTGTACAATTCCGAAATAATATGTAACGATAAAGTTTACAGTGGCTTCGTAAATTGATTAAAAACATAAAAAAGCAAAACACACCTCATGCACATTCTTTATTCTTCATTTTCTAGAAGTAGAGTTAAAAACCTTGCTGTATTTTTGTAGTTAATTAAGAGAAGGTTCACCGCCATCTTGCTCCGAACAAAGTGACTTGAACGCACCTGACGTCGTAAATACAACTTCTTGAACTCACAGTTAATATCACAGAGTTATCACACCTACTGTCAATCTTTCACGATTCTTGTGTTCATCTGCCGTTTTATTATGGAAAATTAAGACTCTTTTAGCATATTTTGAGTGAAAACTCGTAGCTGATGTTAAAATGCAGAGCTCTTATGCATAACGTGTAAAGGTTGGCAGGTCTGCATTAGGGTCAGAAAGTCTGAAATTCTGCCAAATAACAAACACTGAGCCAAATTTACTGCAGCTACAAACCTCTGCTCAATATGAACTTATGGAGGACATTTTACTGAGACAGAACTCATCTAAACATGGTTACGCTCAGCTAACATGCTCAATGCTAGGCTAACATGCTGAATGCTCAGCTAACACTCAGCTAACATGCTTCTATAATACTACTTAGTTTATTGACCTGTTTTCTATAATGCTAGTTAGTTTGTTAGCCTGGTTTCTATAATGCTAGTTAGTGTATTAACCTGGTTTCTATAATGCTAGTTAGTGTATTAACCTGGTTTCTATAATGCTAGTTAGTTTGTTTGCATGTTTACTATAATGCTAATTAGTTTGTTAGCCTGTTTTCTATAATGCTAGCTAGTTTGTTAGTCTGTTTACTATAATGCTAGTTAGTGTATTTGCCTGTTTTCTATAATGCTAGTTAGTATGTTAGCCTGTTTACTGTCATGCTAGTTAGTATGTTCGCCTGTTTACTATAATGCTGGTTAGTTTGTTTGCATTTTTGCTACAATGTTAGTTAGTTTGTTAGCCTGTTTACTGTAATGTTAGTTAGTATTTTAACCTGTTTACCATAATGCTAGTAGCATTTTTACTACAATGCTAGTTAGTATATTAGCATGTTTACTGTCATGCTGGTTAGTTTGTTTGCATTTTTACTACAATGCTAGTTAGTATTTTAGCCTGTTTACTATAATGTTAGTTAGTTGGTTAGCCCGTTAATTTTAATGCTAGTTAGTATTTTAGCCTGTGTAGTATAACGCTAGTTAGTTTGTTAGCCTGTTTACTATAATGTTAGTTAGTTTGTTAGCCTGTTTACTATAATGCTAGTTAGTATTTTAACCTGTTTACCATAATGCTAGTAGCATTTTTACTACAATGCTAGTTAGTATTTTAGCCTGTTTACTATAATGTTAGTTAGTTTGTTAGCCTGTTTATTTTAATGCTAGTTAGTATTTTAACCTGTTTACCATAATGCTAGTAGCATTTTTACTACAATGCTAGTTAGTACTTTAGCCTGTTTAGTATAATGGTAGTTAGTGTATTTGCCTGTTTTCTATAATGCTAGTTATTTAGTTAGCCTATTTAATATAATGCTAGTTAGTTTGTTAGCCTGTTTACTGTCATGCTAGTTAGTTAGTTAGTCTGTTTACTATAATGCTAGTTAGTAAAGTAGTGAAAGGTGCTGTACAGAGTCAATAATCCAGACCAGAGGAGTGGGACTGACAGACTTTGAGAGTGGGACTGCGTGTTTAGAGAGTGTTCTTTTCCTGCCTCTCAGCTTTATATAAACCTGAATTCTGCTTTTAGATTTCACAATGCTTTGTTATTTATTCCCACTTCCCTCATAATAATAAAAAAAAAATCCTCACGTTATTGTCTCAGACCTTCCAAACTTCAGAAATTCTGCTGATTTCACACATTCCTCTTTGGCACTCGGTTGTAGGTTAGCAGGTTGAACATTTCGATGGGTTTACTGAAAGTGAGAGGTGAAAAGCACTTTCCTGCAGGGGTTTCGGGAAGAGTCGAGGAAATGAGTGTGGCAGAAGGAAACAAGCTTGTAAACTTCACCGTGGGGAGTGTGTAACGCTGAACTTTTAGAGGTCAGGCTTTTGTTCTCCGTTTGACCTCTGGCTCGTGTTTTTTTCCTTTCAGAAGGAGGAAAGATTAATCATGAAAATATGTAAGCAGACTTCATTGGGCTTCATTCGATTCTGGAGTGCTGGAGGTACAGAGACATCATGAGTCTAAACAATAAATTAACTTGTTTCTAAACTGTAAATAAGCACTTCTTTTAAATTCATTTACTTCTCCTAGAAAAAAAAATCTATTTGAAATAAGTGTAGGGTTTTTTTTTTATATTTTTATGTATTATTATTTTATTTCTTGTGCTACTATAAAATAATTAATAATATTTTTTAATTTATTTGATATTTATTTTCATTTATTTTCTCATACTAGGTCAAATTCAGAGTTGTCTTCTCTCACTCTTAAAATTCTTTTATCTTTTTCTTGGACAATAAAATTTTATGACCAAAATATCATTAAAAAAACATTAATTTCATTTTTTTTTAATTTATGCAATCTTTATGTTCTGCACTTTTAGTTTCCACTATAAGTGGCTCATCCTACTTCCAAAAAGATTTATGTTAAAATATGATATTTTAATGTGGAATGCATTCTGGTTTACAGTGAAAACAAAAATCATTTCAGTCTTTTCGTCAATATCGAAGAAGTGCAGACTTTCGTTTTGGATAGTGATATAAATGTTTCAGTTTTGACTGTTTTGGTTCACTTAGCTCATGATGTGTACACAGCAGAAAACCAGCAGCTGTTGATTTTGATATCGTAAACTTAGTTTGTTAAGCTACGCTTTCTGAATGGGAGGGGCATACTCTCTTTCACCTGTCAATCACAGCAACACTAGCCAGTCATGGGTGTCACTGCAACGCAGTAGGAGCAGCAGATGGCGCTGGCTTCATGTATCTTTCAGGAAACCAAAGAGCCCCCGGTTGGTAGCTGGCATATGATAGGGGAGAGCTGGCTGGTGCGTGGGAACTGGAAGAGGACCAAATTGGGGAGAAAATGAGGAATTTTTTTTTTTTTTTAAATCGATATCGCTCAAGACTTTACTCAAACTCCGCCCTCATGTAATTTCTGAACAGCGCTCAAGTCTGTAGTTCTGTCTGAGGTCTGAATTATGTTGTGCACAATTTCAGTATCAATTCATTGCATCTGCTTAATTTAACTCTGAATACAGCAAGGCATTAAACTATCGTAAATACTGGAGTAGCCTGACTACCCTAAATACACTAATATACATTACAATTAGACTAATGCTAAAATTAAAACTCCCATTAACCGCTAGTCTTATATGCCTTTTTCCTGACAATTTTGAAAGCTCATCTAGGAGTCCCACTGTGGTTGTAATTGACACAACGTTTGATGAATATCCACACAGACAAAACTGTTAATTAACAGGAGCATAAATGCCATTAATAATTGCCCTCCAGCTGGTTCAGAAACAGACAAGGAGCCTTAAAGGACACGCAGCCCTGCAATCTGTTTCTCTAATATATATTTATCCTGTCACGATTCAGGTCAGAGAGGTACGGATGTTGATGGAGAGAGTCGTTTCCTCATTATGCAGCTGCATTTGAAAATAATGAGCACCTTTAATGGACAGGGCCATCAGTTGTGAAGGGTAACACTCTTGTTATCGGCAAGGAAAAAGGAAGCCGAAGAAAGGAAACAATTCTGCCATTACGCTTTTGTTTGGAAGTATAATGCAGATAAGATATGGTGTTTTTCAGCAACGGGCACATAATGACCTCATCTCAGGGCCAAGTACCACAAACACACACATAGTGATGGTGAGTGATGGCAATGCCGAAAGTTTACGCACTTAATTCTCACTCCCGGGTGACGGCTCAGATTTGATAAATAGACTGACTTTAATTGGTGTTTTCACAGCTATATCAATAGTTTGTGACTTTAGGCTGGCACGTGTCAAGGTAAGATGTATGATGTGTGTATTAGAGCACAAATACAATAAAGATTAATACATAATCATTAAACAGGTAAACAAAAACAAAGATTAAACAACGAGTTTCCATCAAGCCACAAAAAGACAATTCTGTGTGAAAATCTGGCAACCCTCTCGCATCAATTTTGCTCACATCCAACACAGAAATTAAAAACAGTAATGTTAATTGATAATGTGTCAATTTATATGATTGAAGGGAAGGTATTAAATTTGTAATAGTCTGTTTCTGTCACATTGAAGACCAAATAAAACTATTAATTTATTAAAGCATCTCAAAACTAAGTCTCAGTATCTCAAAAAAAACCCTGATCATAGAGATACATAATGACAGTGTGCAATTTTCTCACATCTAACACATCTTTAATTGATATTTTTTCAGCTATAAAAAAGTTTGTTCCTTTAGAAATGAAAATACACAAATACAATTTTTAAAAAAATAAACAAGAATGTTCTATCAAGAAACAAAAACACTTCTGGGCAAAAAAAAAAAATCTATATCCAGCAAGTATGTCAGGAGCACACATTTAAATTTTTAGATTATCTCAATATTACGTGTATCTTAAAATAGACCCTGGCCATAAAAGTACGTAATGACAACCTACAATGTTTTAATACTTAACACAGAAATTCAACACATTAAACTGGACTTTTGTGACTTTCTGGTTTTCAACATCAAGAAAAAATGGAAGCCTGTTAAACAAAAGTTGTTGCTGTCAAAGCGTTCTGTGCTAAATGATTCTTTTTATTGATTCAAATGATTCAGTTTTAAAGTGAATCTTTTCAGGAATCTTTACACTTTTATAAAGACAAATATTCAGCATGTAGTGAAGTTGAAGAATATAAACATTTATTTTCAAAACAATTTAACCATTTAAATTATAGGAAAAAAGAAAAAAGAAAGGAAAGCACAAGAAAGATAGCAAGAAATCAACATGGCCTTTCTTACAAATTTGTGACACAATTTGTATGAAATGCTAAAGTTTGGATTTAGAGGCAGGGTCAGATTTTGGACCATTTTTACTTCATTTACATAAAATTTAACAAAAATCAACCGTATTGCTTTTGCTAATTTAATTTAATAGTTGTTTTGTGTTTTACGAGATCTAGAAAGATATCACAGGTGTATACACAAAGAGAGAATAAGAAAGAAGAGAAAGAAGACAGCGAGAGAGAGAGAGATAGAGAGAGAGAGGGACAGAGCAGGAGAGGAGCCAAGGGAGGAAGCGAGTGACATAAAAATTTCAGCATGTCTACACCATTTGTCTGAATCCATCAGCTCATCCCTAAAGTCAACAAATCCAGAAATAAATCCCTAAACCCAACAGAGCGCGTGCAGCTGGAGCATCTGTGGATCTGTGCTACACCTGCTTACATCGCTAGGAGGGGAGCGAGCTTCCTCTCACACACCGATCCCCACGGGCTTATCTCACACACACTCACACTCACACACACACACACACACACATGCCTTCCTCCGAGACAAACAAAATCAAAGCATGACTCTCGGATGCCTGAAGGATTTTATAGCAAGTCAGGCTCGGTAAATCACGCATGATAAGTGTATAGCCTTGTTTTACTGAGGCATCATGAACCCGGGGGGGGGGGGGGGGTCTCTGTTGCCATGGAAGCGAGAAGATCTTTACGATAGCTCGTGTTTACGTTCTTTATCTTTATAGTTTTACAAGTGTTGAATTCTGGATTCTGATTGGTCAGAAGGTGTTGACTGACAGTAGTGCAGCAGGTTTCTATTAATGCGCCAGTTTCGCTTGTATCGTTTCTATAGTAACCATAGTTAATATAGTTAATATGGTGAAGTATTCTGAGGAAGTCTTTATTAAACTTTTATGGAAGGAGTCTGCAGTGTCAGGGGTGGTAACAGTAACTCCGCTTCATCACACCACACCACTGTTGATTATTTTACTATAAAAGCACAACACTGAGTGTGTGTAAGTGTGTGTAAGTGTGTGTAAATGTGGTGAAGGATGAATATCAGTGCAACATCTTCAGCATACAGGCGCTGTTCACCGCTCGCCTCTGGATCTCAGCCTCACCTCGCTTTTTAACTCATCCTAAATATTTATGACTGAAATGCATTTCAGCCCGTGTGTGATGTGAGCTTTGGTGTTTTGGGTGTCTGTGGTGGTTTCGTGTGTGTGTGTGTGTGTGTTTGCTAAGGGCTTTGGTTCAAATAGAACCCAAATCAAAGAGTCCGGGAGCCGCTGGTGCTGAGGAGAGGGATGAAAGCATGGAGACAAATCGAGTTTCTCCCCTATGGAGCAATGTGTGTGTGTGTGTGTGTGTGTGAGAGAGAGAGAGAGAGAGAGGGAGAGAACAATGGTGGGTGAGAGTGATAGACAAATATCATGCCTGAGATAGATGAAATGGAGAGAGAAATATCATGTCTGTTATGGATTTAGAAATCAAGAAAAAAATATTGTGCCTGAAATAGATAGCTGAACAGACATTTCTCAGAAAGAAAGAAGGACATAAATGGGATGATGAAAAGAATGACAGAGACAGAGAGAGGGGATAAAGGAAGAAAGAGGGCATGCAAGAACGAGTGGCAGCGAGAGACACACAGATAAGACAGGAGTGTCCAAGAACAGATGAGTCCTGAGAATTGTATTTAGAAAATGGAAAGAAAGAAGGAAGAAAAGTGAGAGCGGGGGACTTAAAGAGAGAGAGAGAGAGGAAAAGGGGTGAAATGCAGGAATGAGAGACAGATATAGTAGAGGAGTACAGGCCTGTCCCCTCAGGAATCCTGCTGACTCAGAGATATAGTTTCACACTCACATTCTTCACTCACTCATCTCTCTCTCTCTCTCTCTCTCTCACACACACACACACACACACATACCAGATTGTTGTTATACACAAAAGCTTTTTTACCGGTGACCTTAAACGCCCTAATCCAAATTACTATGATCTCAGTGTAATAATATGGTCTGGTTTGGGTTTCACACAACTCACTCCAAATTCCTCCAAATTCCTGAACATTCCCAAGACTCACACTAATTCCTAACTATTCCCAAGACTCACACTAATTCCTAACTATTCCCAAGACTCACACTAATTCCTAACTATTCCCAAGACTCACACTACTTCCTGATTATTCCCAAGACTCACACCAATTCCTGATTATTCCCAAGACTCACACTACTTCCTGATTATTCCCAAAACTCACACCAATTCCTGATTATTCCCAAGACTCACACCAATTCCTAACTATTCCCAAGACTCACACTAATTCGAATGAAATGCTGTAATGTATTATTATTGGCTAAAATCAGCAGCAGTAGTATACTGCTAAATATTTTAGCCAGTTTATTAAAAAAGGTTTTTTTGTACATTACAATTTTATCATTTTATTCGTTGTATAATTATCATATTTGTCATTATAGATTATTAGCATGTTTACATCCAGATGTAAATCAGAATAAGGCTGCTCCATAGCTGTATGGATAATTGGGATCATTTAGGACGCTTTCACACCTTTCAGTCAGTTTGTTGACTCGGAATCAGAGCAAAATTGATTCTTTTGGTGTGTGTGCTACTTGCTGTGATTCGGTTTAACACTGCATATAAGTAAATGAACCAATAAGAAAAAAAAACACCAGCTGAGATTCGTGTAGGGCTGAAAAAATGACAGAAACAAACTTTTACACCAGATTACCTGGGCATGGAGAACACGTAGCCGGCGCTAAATAAATGATAAGCAATTTTGTGTGTCACATCCAGCGTTTATTTTCTCTTTTTGTTCATCCAAAGCTCCAGAACACGTGGCATTTGTGCAGCGCTACAGCTCTGTCCTTTGGCTCAGTTTAGCAGCTCACAGAAAAAATCTACAAAAAAAAAATGCTGCGACTCAAAACACACGGCATGTTTGAATCAGTGAATCGATTCAGAGTCGAATCGCTTTCTGCACCGAGGCAGCGAACACACCGGGCTTCATGTAAAAGCTCCCTAAGAGAGAGAGGGCCTGAGGTATTAAAGTGTTCGTGTCCATTTTAAGGCATAATTACAAACACTTGATGTTGCTGACTTTTTTGAGGAAACTTTTTTTTACCTCTTTTTACTCAGAGTCATTTCTGGGACAGAAATGTTGATAACCCAGCAGTCACACAACTTCTGCTCAAGGTTATGGTTCAATCAAATGTCCTATGACACCGAGCTGATGGACAGCGACTGTCCCCGGAGCTGATTTATTACCCCGGTTTGGCTAATGAGCCTCGGGAAAAGGAAACGACTAAAACAGACCTTCATTTAAAAGCCAACACAAATACTGCATACTCGAATGACAAAAAAAACCTTTTAAGCAGTTACAACAAGTTTACTTTACAGCGGGGAAGCTAACTTTGGATTGTAAAAATAGATGCATAAATAAACATAGATAGATAGATAGATAGATAGATAGATAGATGTGTAAATAAATAATACAGTATTTACTTTTTTATTTAGTTTCATTTATTTGTTTGTTTGTTAATTAATTAAAAAAACAAATATGCAAACACAAGGCAATAATTAGGTAAATAAATGTGGAATGTAAATAAACAGACAAATAAATAAATTGGACAGAAATGTCCAAATTAAATATATAATGTATTGTTTATTTTTTAAATAGTTATTTCTATAATTTAATTACTATTAATTTATTAATTAATTTGTTTATTTATTTATATATATAAGGCTTTAGTAAAAATAAATACACAAATAAACACGTTGTATGCAAAAGTTTGGGCTCCCCAGGCCAAACTTCATATTGTAGTGATTTTTGAAGTGAAATGAAGTAACCACCATCTCTGCAGTAAAAATATACATTTTCTGCAGATGTTACTTTATAATTTGATGAACTTAAAAAATAGAGGCTAATAAAATAGTAATTGTGGTATGTGCAAAAGTTTGGATAGTATAACAGATCCACCCCCATGCTTAACAGTTGTGTTCTTTTCATCAAATGTTGCGCATTTTTTCTCCAAACATACCTTTGGTGATTGTGGCCGAAGAGTTTCAGTTTCACTGCATCAGTCCACAGCCCGTGTTTCCAAAATGTCTCTGGCTTATCTAGATGTTGTTTTGCGTAGATCACATGTTGTCTTTTGTGATGAGTTTGCAAGTAAGATTTCCTTCTGATGACTCTTCCATGCAGATCATGTTTGTGAAAGCAGTGCTGCAGAGTAGAACAGTTCACCACCACTCTGTGTCAGCCCAAATGTCCTTAGCATCACATGCGGGCAGGTCTAGCTGAGATTTCTTGGTCTTCTAGATCTTGCCTTGACTTCCACAGATCCCCTTAACCACTGTTTCTTTATGACATTTCAGACAGTGTAAATTGTGAAAGTACTTTGATATCTTTTCATAGCCTTCTTTTGCTTTGTACACATCAATTAGCTTCACTTTTAGATCCTCAGTCTGCTGCTTAGAGGAGTTCATGGTTGTTCAGTGTTAGTACAAGGTTTGAAGAGTCACAGACCTGATTACATTCTGGAATCATCATCATCAGCTGTCAGTTCCTGACCTGAGTAATGAGTCCCAAGGAGTCAATTAAGGCTTAACGTTGTTAATTGGTAGTTCAGTGGTTAAGACGTTGGACTTCTGATCGGAAGTTTAAGAGTTCAAATCCTGAGCATCACCAAGCTGCCACTGCTGGGCCCTTGAGCAAGGCCCTTAACCCTAAACTGCTCAGTTGTGTAAGTGAAATAATTGTAAGTCACTCTGGATAAGGTTGTCTGCCAAATGCCATAAATGGATCAACAAACTTTTGCACATTCCACAGGTGACTTTTTGCAGATAAATGTTATTTTTAAAAATAGTTTACAGGTTGTGTTTATGTCTTTTCAGTTCAACGAAACCTGTAATTTGGCCAGGGGTGCCCAAACTTTTGCAAAGAACTGCAAAAAACAAATAAATGATTGTGGGGTGTAAACAAACAAACAAATATAAACGTATAATTAAACAGATTAAATAAATGAATACACATAAAAATAAATAAATAAATAATAAACAAACAAATAAAAAAAATGAATTTAAATAAATAAATAAATAAATAAGCATATTTGCAGGAAGCTTGTGCCACGCTAAACATATCAGAGCCTGAAAACATAAGACATGGCAATCAGAGTCGCCAATGGCAAACACAAAATCCGTTTAAAAGTGAGGCAAATGTGAGCGGTGTGTTTTGTATGTGTGATGTCTGTCCCGTTGAAGATTAGCCTGGATTACAAGGAAGATTATGCTAATCATCTGCTAATCAGGTGTTTGCATATTAAAAAAAAAGTCAAAAGCCGTCACTGTGTGTTTGTGTTTTTACACGTTTTTTTTTCCCGGTACTGCGAGATGTCAGACTGCAGACCTGTAGGGAAACAGTAATGAATGCTTGAACGTGTTTTTCACTTGCGCTAACACACCTGATTTAAAGAGCTTCACCAGCTGAATTGTCCAATCAAGTGTGTCAGAGCATAAAACAAACTCTGTTGATTTGAAAATCCTGGAATCACATGCATGTCTGAATTCAAATGCAAGTAAACAAGTGAGAGAAAAAAAGGGTGCGTCTCAATCAGCTCGTTAGCTCCCTAGCTAGTGAATCAGTATATCTCACAGACGAGTTCGGGCGCTGGTAAGGACCCTGGCTCACTACACCTTGGGACACTGATGACTCAATTTCCGGCGACATGACTACGTACTCGCAGTGTAAAACCTCACCACTGGTATTTATCAACAACATGCAAGACCGACTTTCTGAAGTTTATGTCATATAAATTTGTTAGCGTAACCACACACGTTTCTGTCATGGTGCTTCGATCAGGATCGTAGACTAGCTAGTGGAATTTTTAAATCATTACACACTTACAAGTTGTGAGACTCAAACAAACCGTACATAGAACGTCAAATAAAGTTAAAAATTGCTAACGTAAGTAATCATTTGAGAGCTACAACAACGATAACAAGCTACTTATATTTGTAGACGAAGTTGGCTGAGAGTTTGTTCGCCATTTTTTCAAGCTGAAAGGCTTCAGAAAATATGACATCATTTCCAGTAAGGTAACACAGCGAGCATCGATGTTCCCTGGTTTTTGCGGTGCATTGTGGGATTTTTTTAGGGAGCGAACGTTCCAGTGCGCTGGAAGGATTTTGTGATTGAGAGAGCCCTTAAAATGGCCGACTCCCTGATCAGCGCCCTGAATACTAAACTAGGGAGCTGATTGAGATGCACCCTAAGATTTTCTCCCAAGAGAAAGCGCTCAGATGGATTTACTTTTCATAACAGCTTTTGTGGCTGGTGTGAAGGTTCGTGGCTTCAGTTTCATAAACTGCGTTATCGAAGAGGACTTCTAAAGGTTCATCTCTCTGTTTGCTTGCTGAAACGGAAGTCTTGCACGGCATGTCGAACAGTGATGTTTGATCAGAGGAAGTCCTTAAATCCCAGTTTGACATTTTGCTAATAAAAGAATGCTAATGTTTGTGTGGAAGCTCAAACTGGAAGCTGCTAGCATATCATGTCAAATCTCTTATCAAAATTCATCGCTAATCTCCAATTCCCAGACAGGTATCTGCTTTGCTAGCACAGCTAAAGGCACAGCACACACACACACACACAGCATGAGAGCTTTAGATGTCTCTGGCTCCTGCGTGTGATCTGAATTTTTAAACGACGTTAGGTTTAATGTTCACGTTACGCTTAAACGCGTGATTAGTATAAAGTTTTCAGGACAGAGGAGTTTACGCTTTGTGGTTTCCCAGTAACATAACAAGCTGTGTGGTTTTTTAAATTATTTTATTATTAACTTCAAGAGAGGAAAAAAGAACAACACATCATACTTTTTATCCATTTATAGTTACATTTAATGTTGTGGAATGTCTGTGAAACAAGTTAGTTCCTACAGTCGTTTCCTCATCAGCCTTTCTTTTTATTTCTGTTGAAGTTAATAAGACAAAAAAAACCTCAGCTCGTCATGTTACCGAAAAACCACGAAGCGTAAACTCCTCTGTCCTGAAGATGTTGGACAACTTGAAGTTACAGCTTTACCTCTGACTGTTACAAAGCGCTGACACTGGAGACTCCTTCCATGAACGTTAAATAAACGTCTCCTTACAGACAACGTGAAAAATTACATTTTGTAAAAATAAATAAATAAATAAATTCAGGCTTATTTATAACCCCTTTAACTAATCCTAAAATTTAAAGAGAAATATTATTAGACATAATAATGAGCTCAGTAAAGCTCGACTTCTCGAAATCTCCTGATTTATTGCTTGTTCAGGAGTCAAGGTAGAACAGATTAAGGGCGCTACGTCCAAATTCAGCCCTGAGTGCACACTTTAAATCTCACCCTGGCATGAACCACTCGGTGGCATTTGAGAAGGTGTGATTTAGGACGAGCTGAGACAGAGTCAGAGCTGTTAGAGACGACGCCAGCGTAAGTCTGACCTTTACTTAATCACCGTTTCAGCGTGCGGCAGAAAGCTAGGCTTCGTTTCCAGAAAGGTCGAAACGCACGGAGGAACAAAGAGCTTGTTCAAACACGCTGGGGCCGAAATTCAGAGGAGGAACAAGAAACGTACAGGATAAGAGAGGTAAACGTAATTAAAAAGATTACATGGTTAATGTTTAATTTGCTGGAGGCAAAGTTCCCTCAGATATTTCAGAAATGATTCAGAAGTGATTCAGAAATGATTCTCCTGCAGTTTCTGTGGGTTAGTCACAAGCACTCTTACACAACAATAAAATCAGCACAAGGAAAGAAAGTTCGTTACACAAATAACCATTCCATTGTGATAATATTACATTACATGTCTGAAGTGAACTTCTCTCGCTTTAAAAAATGGGTCTTTTATTTAATCTATTATAGATTTATTTTAATCTATTATACCTTAATGTTAACGATTTCTATTATTATATCTGATCTATCTATCAGAGCAAGCTGTACTCTAGAATATAAGAGCAGAATTTAATATTTATTTAATATCCATTAATAAAATGCATTTGTTTGAGAAAGAAATTCAAATCAAGAGAAAGTAAAAGAAATAACAAATAAAACAAAAGTAAAAGTTAACAAGTGAAAATAAAGCTAATGTAAAACATCTGTCTGAAAATAAACCAATTGGAAAGGAAGTATTATGCACTAGGATTGTGAGTTTGTTTGCATGTCGAGCCTCTATAATGCTCCTCTGGTGTGTGTGGGGGTGTGTGTGTGTGTGTGTGTGTGTGTGTTATATAAGGGTGTCAAAGGTTGCTTCGCCTCATGAGGAACAAGGGTGCCGTGTTTCCAGATTCATAACAGGCCGCGTCTGGGCATGTGGCCAAGCTCTCAGGCAGAAAGCACCCGAGCTACTTTTTGCCTGCTGTTTTTTTTTTTTTTTTGTCTCTGTTTCACTGCTTCTTTGTTACAGAACGTCGTCTTTCACAATTTACTGGAGTGAATCTGAGAAAAAACATCAAAAACAGAAAAGAAAACACAGGAACGAGGGTTCTTACTTTATAATTCCATGTTTCTGTCATCAGTCTCTGGATGTGTATAGACAGGAAAAGGGGTGAAAGTTACAGAAGTGTAGATGGTGTTGAGAAAATGGAAGCAGAACTAGGTTAAGTCTGAAGCCAAAAAAAATGCTGCTCTGCTTCACAGTCATTTTTAGATGGTTTATTTATTTATTTATTTTTTTTGGATGTGTTAAAGCCAACTAACCAGTTAAAAAGCAGATCATAATCACATATGATAATGACAATGCTAGAGTTATCTTATCTTAGCATATCCATTGATAAGCTAAGAAAGCATCCATTTTTTTTAATCAACCATTCAAAAAAAAAAAAAGACACGTCTACAAATTTAACTGTGTATCTGTATTCAGATTTAAACTTGAAGTGGGTGTGGCCTAAAACAGAAGGGTTTTTTTTTTTAAATATAGAACCACTGTAAAACTGCACAAATCTCAGATGTAGAAATGTCAGCAGTGTCAGCACCGTGTGTGAATTCTGGCTCAGATAGTTCCTCAACCTCAGTTACATCACTTCAGTCCATTCATCACACAGTATTTATTATTTTTGTTGTTATTTTCTAACAAATTTACACCGACCAGGCATAACACTAAAACCATCTGCCTAATATTGTGTAGGTCCCCCTTGTGCCACCAAAACAGCTCTGAGCCGTTGAGGCATGGATTCCACAAGATCTCTGAAGGTGTGCTGTGGTATCTGGCACCAAGACATTAGCAGCGGATCCTGTAAGTCCTGTTAGTTGTGAGGTGGAGCCTCCGTGGATCAGACTTGTCTGTCCAGCACATCCCGCAGATGCTCGATCGGATTGAGATCTGGAGAATTTGGAGGCCAAGTCAACACCTTGAACTCTCTGTCATGTTCCTCAAACCATTCCTGAACAGTTTTTACAGTGTGGCAGGGCGCATTATCCTGCTGAAAGAAATAATCCTAATCCTGGCGCTTTCGGTGGTGGACAGGGGTCAGCATGGGCACTCTGACCGGTCTGTGGCTACGCAGCCCCATACGCAGCAAGCTGTGATACACTGTGTGTCCTGGCACCTGTCTATCATAGTCAGTAGTAACACTTTCAGCAATTTGTGCTCCAGTAGCCCTTCTGTGGGATCGGACCAGACGGACTAGCCTTCACTCCCCATGTGCACCAGTGAGCCTTGGGCACTCATGACTCTGTCGTCGGTTCAAGGGTTGTCCTTCCTTGGACCACTTTTGGTATGTACTAAGCACTGCATACCGGAACACCCCACAAGACCTGCTGTTTTGGAGATGCTCTGACCCTGTCGTCTAGCCATCACAATTTGGCCCTGGTCAAAGTTGCTCAGATCCTTACGCTTGCCCATTTTTCCTGCTTCCAACACATCAACTTCGAGTACTGACTGTTCACCTGCTGCCTAGCCCGTGACAGGTGCCACTGTAACAAGAAAATCAAATGTTATTCAGGTCACATATCAGTGGTTTTAATGTTATGGCTTATCGGTGTAGTTGGTTGTCTTTCCTAAAATATAAACAAACTAGTATTCTCATTTAAACACAGCCACAGCCACGCTCCAAAAACTAGCGGAAAGCCTTCGCAGAAGAGTGGAGCTTATTATAAGAGCAAAAAGGGAATAAAAAATAGCTGGACTGGGATGTTGAACAAGCACATACAGGTGTGATGGTCAGGTGTCCACAATCCTTTGGCCGTACAGTATATACGACCTCGAGTCTCAGCCAGATACCATGTGAACCATTCTGTAAAACAGCAACTAGTATCTGTTTTGATCATGTGATATGTCTTTGGGTGTTGATTGCTGGTTTATTGTTGGTATGTGTGCATGTCTGATGAAGAGGATTTAGCTGAAAGCATTACATTTCTGTTGTTAAATGTAATTTTTTTTTTTTAATCCTAACTCCTAATGACGAAACGAGATCAGGCTCGAGGCTGGAGCACAGGAACCCAAACGTTTTAAATTTACTCTTCTAATCTCATTTTGCTGAAGCACACCCAGGGTGAGAAAGAATCGTGCTCCTGATTTTTGCTTTTTGTGATAAATGTGGGCTGTCAGCAATTAGGTGAAGAATAAACAGCGACAGCAGCGCTGCGGGACGAACTTTGATCAACTTTAAACCGTAAAATGAAGTCGACTCGAGAGAGCATGTGATGTCATCACGCTGGCATTTCAGACTGAAAATCAAAGCACAGCTGTATGAAAAGAGGATTCATGAAGTGACTGACACACACACACACACACACACACACACACACATATTTCCAGCTCTAAATTATCAGGGTCAGTTCATCGCTAAACACTCTTAACTCAGATAAGATTCTTAAGTCATTCTCAATAAAAGCTGTTTGCTAAAGGTGTAAGTGGTGTAAAACATTTATATAATCGTTCATTTCTCAAGCATGATTATCGTGACGATGCCATCAGGACATTATGTAGATCAAACAACAGGGTGGTGTGATGAAGTGGAGTTGATTATTTTCAGTAACAGCATCCGGAAGTGTTTTATTTCTCTCACAGCAATATGCTGAAATCTAATGTTTGAATGTTTTGGCATAGATTATGGTTTGAGGTATTATACCAACTTAAAAAAATGTTTTTACCCCCAGTGTTTGGTTCTAAAACCTCAGCGTTTAGAATTTATTTTATTTTATTTTATTTTATTTTTTACTTTTATATACTATATTGAAGTAACAACATCTAAATCCCACAAACAAGAAAAAGAATGCCTATGAAAACTATTTTTTCAAACACTTCAATAATTTTTTTTCTAGTGAAGTTATACAAACTATTGGCTTTTTTGGAAATAAAAAAAAAGGAACTCTAGGGAATTATTTACGAATAAAACACACAGGCATTTTTTCCCCAGTTAGGTCAGTCCTTCAATGTCTGTCTTGGAATAGATAGAATGTCATCTGCAGAAAGTAATACATAAGCAAACATTGTGTAAGGAATAACATATGACAGATTATTAGAAAAAGATATGAAAAAAATGCAGGCCAGGGTGGTGTGATGCAGAACAGCGCGCAGCGGAGTGCCGCTACACCCCCAAAGAGCATTTTTCATATAACTGAACAGTTTGGAGTGTGTTTACACAGCTTTTCTAATGAGAAACCGCAAAGCGTAAACTCATCTGTCCTGAGTAATGTGAGACAACATTATAGGTTATAGTTTTATGGTTCACTGACACTGGAATGTCAAAGTGTATCCTTACATATCAGTCCCTGCGAATGAGTTGTTACTATAGAAAAAAGAGTGCGTTAATATAAATCTGTGATTTGAACCTGCACTACTGCATATTGCCCCATTCCTGGAGTCTGGCTAGCTCATAATTTTGTAATGTCCATGCACATACGTAGGTATGCGTGTGGGAGAACTGCACTTTAATCCACTCAGAACGGTGATTATTTTTACTTTCACTTTTTAACTTTCTGCCACTTTTCCTTCATGTAGGCACACCTTTAAACAAACAGCTCTGAATCACATGGGGAGGAGTCACAGCCAACACGTCAATCATTGACTAGGACTTGTTGTCAGGACTTGTCGAGTTTCTGGAGCTTCCTAAAGTAGTGAACACGGAGGATCTCCAGGTGAGTACAGGATTTCTCCACATCACCGTAAAAAGAATTAAATCAGTTCTAATCGGTTCTGTAATTGTTTCGAGTATACAGTTATACACCTACAACGTCATGTACAAACAAATCGTTATAACTGTGTACTTTATTTGAGAGGGACTGAATTTTTAGGCAGCGTTTCAGTCTTCTTTAAGAGTTCTGTGGATAATTAAGGGTTCTTTGCTTTATAAAGATGTTCTACTTGGAATCATTTCTGAAAGAGAAACCCTACATTGTAGAGTCCATCTGCAATCAGGGGATTCCCTCTGAGAAACAAACAGAGGAGCCTTTAGGATACTAGTTTTTTTTTTTTTTTTTAAGTGTTCACCCTCTGCTGTAGGGTTCTACAAAAAGATACCTTCCACATAGGTGGTTCTATGTTTAAGGTCCTATGTAAAACTTGTTAGGATGTTAGGTTTTTTTTTTTCGTTGAAGTCTAAGCCCTGCGATGAAGTTTTGAAAAACACTGTAGACAGATTCAAGAATTATTTTTAAGCAATAAAAGTGGTGATAATGCTGTAAACTAGGAATAATCAACCTATTGGCATACGTTTAGCATATTGCTATGTAATTCTTTCATTAATGCACTGAATTTTACATACTTTTAATCTTTTCTATGTAAAGAATAATATCTATGTGATTTCTTTTAATCTTATATTATTAAAATGTTAAAATATTATTATAAATCTGGATGATATGCTACAGATGATGCATGAACAACCTACAGACATTAATTCTTCATCACGTTTCCGGGTTGAAGTCTAGGTTCAAAGTTCAAGACCAGATGATAAGACAATTGGTCATAAATCTGTAGCTGAACTGAATAACGCAGTCTACTACACAAGATAACGTTATGGAAGTGTTTTCTTCAATATCAATATCAACCAATGTTGGCCTGTTTAAAAGAACTAAAGCTAAGGCTCTCAAGCAATTTCCTAAACCTAAACGAGAATAAAACTGAAATTGTATTTGGGTCTAGGGGAAATTGTGTCGTTGACCTTGAGCTTGGTTCTCTTGCTCCATATGAAACTCACTGCGCTAGAAACCTGGGAGTTCTGCTTGATCACAACCTAAAGTTTGATAACAGATTAGTACTGTTGTGAAGTCATGCTTTTTTCACCTTCACCTACTCACTAAAGCACAACCCTTTTTATCCAAGACTAACCTTCAAATTGCAATTCACACTTTCGTAACATCTCGTTTAGATTACTGCAACTCGCTGTATTATGGTGTCTCTGTACAGCTGGTACAAAACACAGCTGCCAGACTTCTCACAGGGACTCGCAAGTATGAGCCTGTTACTCCTATTTTAATTGCATTGCACTGGCTACCTGTTAAATATAGAATCGATTTTAAAATTCTACTGTATGTTTACAAAGCCCTCAACAATTTGGTCCCTCAGTATCTGACAAATTTGCTTCATCCGTATACTCCCTCCAGAACTCTGAGATCTTGTGACCTTCTGTTCCCAGATCCAGACTTAAAACACGAGGCGATCGCGCCTTTGCGATCGCCGGTCCAAAACTCTGGAACAGCCTGCCTCTCCATATCAGATTAGCCCCTTCTATTTCAGTTTTCAAGTCTGCTCTGAAGACATATTTATTCTCTCTGGCTTTCAATATTCCATGAACATTGGTTTGATCACTTTTTACTACTGTATTTGCTTTACTTTGTTGTCTGTGTTGTTTTTTCGTAGTTTTATTCTTTGTACAGCACTTTGGTCAACCTTGGTTGTTTTTAAATGTGCTTTATAAATAAACACTGATTGACATTGATTGAATATCGTACTCTGTTCTGTTTCCACAAACAGAAGTTTCCGACTACAGAGACTGAAAAGGTGACACCATGCAAGCTGCTGCGTTTCTCACTGTGACCCTCCTGCTCACAGCCATCACAGGCAAGTCGCACTTCACTTCATAGCTGCATGTGTATCTGTTATCTTATCTGTGTAACTTTTTCTCTGGTTACACTTTATTTAAGCGTCCCGGTTTATTGAAGGTTACTTCCTCATGCTCAAAAATAAAAAGGCCTCAAGCTAAACACCTACAGTGTTAATTCCACTCCCGATTCTTCCACTCTCATCCTTACACACCAGCTCCAGCTCCTAACTCGCTCAGTAAGTCTGTAAAATGAGATATTACGAAATTTAGCCAAAACACTGGCTGTGT
This sequence comes from Pangasianodon gigas, assembly GCA_022758105.1. Classification (NCBI taxonomy): domain Eukaryota; kingdom Metazoa; phylum Chordata; class Actinopteri; order Siluriformes; family Pangasiidae; genus Pangasianodon; species Pangasianodon gigas. The sequence continues at coordinate 33,799,496 of CM040455.1, read as the reverse complement.
TCTAACACAAGCTCGAACACTCCCCCTCTGACCTCCCCTCACTATGTCCCCTTGGGCAAATCTCTTATCCGTGAAGCATGTTGGATGACCTCTTCATGGCTAAACTTGATAGAAATGTAGTTAATATGGAGGTTGATTAGGGTAGGTTAAAGATAGAAGAACTTCCCACAAGTCCTTGAGCACTGGATTATAAATTATTGATCTAAAGGTCTCGCTAGGGATCTAAATGTTTTCTTCTTCTCCTTTTTCTTTTCTGCATGTTTCCTTACAGGTACACATCAGATGAGCATCAGGACTGAACAGACAGTGAATGCAATGTGCAGGGAGACCATCACTCTGCCATGCAGCGTTGACAAGAATGTCACGGTGATGGAGTATTATTGGACCAACGGAACTAAAAAGCTCTGTGATTATAATGGACCTATGAAGGAAGTTTCTCCACATATCCACTGCAAATACACAGATAATCAACAGTTACTGCTAACCATCCATCATGTACACCCAGGCTATAATGGCGAGTACTTCTGCATGCTGATGGCCAGCTCAGACCACAAAGTGAGCACAACCATCCTGGAAGTCTCAGGTGGGTTTCATGAGAACCAAAAATGCAATGCAAAGTCAATGTCTGGTGATCTGATATCCTCAAACGTCCTCCACTAAAGTTCAAATCAGGACTTCACAATGTAGTATTAGTTCAAGACAACCTGAAATCAGAACTGACTTTGTTAGCTCATGCTGATGCTGAGTCACAGGGCAGCGTAACACACTCGGAGGAAAGCGCTATCTGTCCTCTAGTTAATCATCATGTGTGTATGCAAAAGCATTTGTATTAAAAAAAAAAATCTCCAGTTCCACAGTAACTCTGTTGTCTTTGTAACACTTTCTATAAAGTATATTTTTCTGTCTTTTTTGCAGACTGTGATGAGCGGAGTTCTATGTGGATAAATGACCCCAGACAAAACCACGCCTGTGCTTCAGAACGCAAATGGATAAATTTGCTGGTTTCATTAACAGCGCTTTTGTCGCTCATTTTGCATTCCGGTATCTAAAATAAGTTGCAAAGAAACTCAAAGAAACATTCAGAATAATCAGGAGATCAGCTGATTGATTGGAAAGTGTAAATTAGAAGCTTACGGAAGCAATTTGTGTGCCTTTTCCGTGGCTTTTAAATCTCAGGAACTGTTTAAATCACAGAAACGTGAAAGATCATTGGACTGAGAAGGATTTAAGATGTCCGATGATGATGATGACGATGATGATGGATGTTTTATATGGAGATAAGTGGTCATAAACTTTCAGCACTGACCTCCGAATGCAGGGAACGCATCTGAGAAAGCTTGTAATGTTTTCACTTGTAAAGACTTACAGAGGACAAAATATCAGCTGCAAATGATCCTGTGAGAAACCTCGACATTTGGGACCTGCACCAACTGTGCATCCTACATCCGTTTAGTTCTCACTTTCGGTAAAAAAAAAA
>CM040455.1:33773295-33784474 GCA_022758105.1 Pangasianodon gigas | reverse complement strand
GTGAGCCCGTTCCATTGGCAGCCATACATGCCCTTGCCATAACACTGCCTCCACCATGTTTGACACATGATGTGGTATACTTTGGATCATGAGCTGTTCCTTTCTTTTGCCATACTTTTCTCTTCCCATCATTCTGGTTAATCTTGTTAATCAAACAAGTTAATCTTGGTTTCATCAGTCCAAAGAATCTTATTCCAGAACATGGGAGGCTTTTTTGTTTTCTGGCAAAGTCTAATCTGGCTTTCCTGTGGACCTTGCACCTTGTTGTAAACCCTCTGTATTTACATTCATGAAGGTGTCTCTTGACTGTAGATTTTGACAATGATACGCCTACCTTCTCCAGAGTATTCTTGACTTCTGTTGATGTTGTGAAGGGGTTTTTCTTCACCAAGGAAAGGATTCTGCAATCATCCACTTTAATTGTCTTCCGTGGTCTTCCAGGCCTTTCGATGATGTTCAGCTCACCAGTGCTTTCTTTCTTTTTAAGAATGTACCCAACTGTTGATTTGGCCACACCTCAGTTTTTGCTATCTTTCTTATAGATTTATGTTGTTTTTTCAGCCTAATGATGGCCTCCTTCACTTGCATTGAGATCTCCTTGGACTTCATATTGGTAGCTCCAGTCGAACAAATGCCAACTCAATACCTGATATCAACTCCAGACCTTTTATCTGCTTCATTTGTCTTGAAGTAATGAGGGAATGGACCGCACCTGGTCAATTAACTTCTTGTCAGTCAATTGTCCAAATACCTTTGAGTCCCTGAAAATGGAGATACTTTGTTGAAAATGGCTGTAATTCCTAAATGGTAAATGCCATATTTTTGTGGAACCTCTTAAAATAAAGCTGAAAGTCTACACTTCGATCACATCTTGATTGTTTTATTTCAAATCCATTGTGGTGGTGTATAAAGGCAAAATCACAAAAACTCTGTCATTGTCCAAATACTTCTGGACCTGACTGTATATATTCATGGGATGATAAAGCTGAAGTATTTTGTTGTTGATTTTTTCTGAACTTTGGAATTTTGGTGTTTTTTGTAGATATGGGAAATGCACACTTTTGCACTCTGTACCTAAAATCTTTTCATTTCATCTCGAGAGAACATCTAAACCACTTCTGTGTAAATTCTTAAACCTGCCACAGCCTGCTGAAGTCTAACTGAAGTGAGATTATAAATAGCACAATACTGTGACTGCCAAAGAGCAGCTGCTGAGATTTTTAACACGACCTGTAACCCTCTACTGCTAAGCTCTTTCCTCAGATAAGATTCTTACTTAATTCTTAAGTCACTTTGAATACAAAAACAAACTTGTCACGTTACAGAGAAATCACAGTGCGAAAAGAAGAATGCCAGAAAATGTTAACAGTTTTAAAGTGAAGTGACATGTAGCCAAGTGTGGTGACCCATACTCGGAATTTGTGCTCTGCATTTAACCCATCCAAGTGCACACACACAGTAGTGAACACACACACACACACACACACACACACAGAGCAGTGGGCAGCCTTTTTTTTTTGCTGCGGCACCAGGGGAGCAGTTGGGGGTTCGGTGCCTTGCTCAGGGGTCTCACCTCAGTCATGGTGTTAAGGGTGGAAGAGAGCGCTGGTCATTCACTCCCCCCACCTACAATCCCTGCCGGACCTGAGACTCGAACCCACGACCTTCAGGTTCACCTTCGGGTTACAAGTCCGAGACTCTAACCATTAGGCCACGACTGCCCCCTTAACAGGTAATAGTTTTACTGGCAATACTGGAGATTCCTTCCATAAATATTAAACAAACATCTCCTTACATATCACCAATTTTTACACAAGTCCCTGTGCATAAGCTGTTTTTATAGATATCATATTTAAACAAGTGCATTAATATAAACCTGTGATTTGAATCTGCACTACTGTGGGAGAAGTGCACCTAAATCCACTTAAAGCGCTGATTATTTTTATTTTCACATTTTAATTTGCTGCCTCTTTTCCTTCGTCAGGCACACACCTTTAAGAGAACCGGTGTGAGTCAGAGTCACACGGGGAGGAGACACGGCAAACATGTGATAAAAACGGGACTTGAGTGAGGCGGAGCTCCCTAACGGAGTGAACACTGAAGATCTACAGGTGAGTACAGGATTTCTCCACATCACGGTAGAAAGAATTAAATCAATTCAATTCAATTCAATTTTATTTGTATAGTGCTTTTAACAATGGACATTGTCACAAAGCAGCTTTACAGAAATAAATGGATTCACAAAAATATATTGTAAATCTATTAGAAATGATTAGAAATCAGTTCTAATCAGTTCCGTAACTGTTTGAATATACAGTTATACACTACGGGTTGAGCGATGCTCCACAACTACATCCTCATGTACAAACAAATTGTTATTACTGTGTACTTTGAGAGGGACTGAATTTCTAGGCAGCATTTCAGGACTCTTTAAGAGTTCTTCAGGTAGTTATGGTTCTTTGCTTCCTAACGAGGTTCCGCTTGGAATCATTTCTGAAAAAGAAATCCTACATTGTAGAGTCCATCTGCAATCAAGGGTTTCCTCTGAGGAACAAACAGAGGAACCTTTAGGATGCTAGATTTTCTTTACCTTTAAATTTGCTGGTTATATTAACAGCACTTTTGTTGCTGATTTTGGATTCCGGTAAATTGCAAAGAAACATTCAGAATAATCAGATCAGCTGATTGATTGGAAAGAGTAAATTAGAAGGGTACAAATGCAATATGTGGCTTTTAAATCTCAGGAACTGTTTAACTCACAGAAATGCAAAGTTTGATGGACTGAGACGGATGTAAGATGTCAGATGATGATGAAGGGTGTTTTATCATCTGTGGTCCTGAGAGAAGCCTCAGCGATTGGGATTTGAAACCACTGATTCCATGCACAATGACTTCAAATGTGCAAAAATTGTGCATCTTACATCCATTTATTTCTCATTTTGTGTTCTACTTTTGTAAATTCAAAACCGAGTTCACAGTATATCAAAGTTTGTTTGCTCTTTTTGTGCAGGTTTCCACATGTACAAGATGCCGTTAGACGCTTCAGTAACAACTGAAGTTATTAAAGAACAGCGATTTAATGCCAAGCTGTCCCTTTCGACCAATCGATTTTTATTTCATGTTTATATGTTTGCACTAGGAAGCATTATGTAAATACTTCTAACTGTTACACACACTCTCTCTCTCCCTCTCTCTCTCACACACACACAAACACACACACTTTTTGTGTTCTTTTTAAGATTTGTAAAACATTATTATTCTTAAAAATATTAGAATATATATATTATATTTATATATATATATTTAATTTTTAAAAAATTGTGGGGGAAATTGTTTATTTGTCTTATTTATTTCTAGAGGAATTTTTTGTAAACTGGAGACAAATTGATCTGTATAGAGTGTAAATGAAAATAGAAGACATGATCAAAGCACAAAATGTAAATTATTATTTTAAAAATGGTTGAAAACATCTAAAAATTAAATTAATTAATTAATCAATTAATTAATTAATTAATTAATTATGACACTGTAAAGACAAAAACTAATTAGTAAAATATAAAGATAAAATAGTGTGCAATAAAAAAGCAGTAAAATAGTAGTAAATTGTAATACAAATAATAAATAGAATAATAATATAACAAAAATAAATTTTAAAAACTGAGAACACAAATGCAAAACTAAAGTTATATAAGAATAAAAATCTAATATTAAATTACCTTAATTAACTCTATCACAGCATTGTAGAGTGGTGGGTAACGTTGCCACGTCTCAGCTCCAGGGTCCTGGTTTCGATCCTGAGCTCAGGTGACTGCACAGAGTTTGTTTATTCATGAGTATACGTTATGAGTTATGAGTATACGTGATCAAATCAGGTTGTACAAATCACCTGTACAATCACCTATACAACAAAAAAAAAATGTGGAATCAATGTACAAATTAGGATCAAGTACATTCCATTAGCTTTTTTTTTTTTTTTAGTGTACAGAACAATGACCAAAGAGAGTACAAAAGCTACATTCAAAAAGTTCACTGAATTTACTTGAATCAAATGTGTACATCTGTTCCACACAAACGAAATATTTCTTCAACATTAATCTCTTACGCTTAACTTGTTCAGTTAACTTGTTGGTTCCATGTGAATTATATGAAAACAGTTTTAAATGCAGTTTGCTTCACATGTATTTTGTACATCTAATATGATTAACCTTAGGGCACTGGCTCACACTCACACTGTATAACTGTGAGGATTTTTGTATAGAGTGGCCTCTGCCTTTTTGAGGTAAAACTGCACACAAGCTACAAGTAACGAAGTAGTTACTGAATAACAAATGGGTCAGGTTAGTCCTTTATGAATGAATTTACATTATTTACAAAGGCTTTGGCAAAGCACTCACTCTAAAGAACGTTCTTATGAACAAGATAACAAAGTACTTAGCATTTGAAACATTTCAAGAAAGCCACCCCAGTTCTGTGAGTGTACAGTTATACAATACGGATTGAGCGATGCCCCACACATACAATATTATCAATATAGTACACAAGAAAAGTGTTATTGCATGTGTGTATCTGAGAGGGACTGCATTTCAGGTAGCAGTTAAGGGTTCTTTAAGAGTTCTTCGGATAGGTAAGGTCATTTGCTTCCTTAAAAGGGTATCTGCAATCAAGGGTTCCTTCTCAGAGACAAACAAAACGAGCTTTAGGATACAAGATTTTTTTTTTCTTTTAAAGTGTACACCCTCTGTTGTAGGGTTCTACATAGAACTTTAAAAGATACCTTCCAGATAGATGGTTCTATGATTAGGGTTCTGTGTAGAGCTCATTAGGATGCTAGATATTTTGCAAACTTCATCTTATATTATTAAAATCATGAAACTGTATTAAAAATCTACATTGTATCCTACAGACAGTCCAAGAAATGATGCGCGAACAACCTAGAAATATTCATTCTTCATCAGGTTTGCAGGTTGAAGTCTAGGTTGATGAAAGGTTGAGGCAAGACAATGTTCATATGGATAACATTATGGAAGTGTTTTATTCAATTCTGTACTCTGTTCTCTGTTCTGTTTCCCCAAAGGTTTGCGAGTGCAGAGACTAAAAAGGTGACACCATGCAAACTGCTGCGTTTTTCGCTGTGATTATCCTGCTCACAGCCAACGCAGGCAAGTAGCAGTGCCTGAAGCTTTTCCTGTTATCGTATGTGTATAATATTTTCTTGGCTTACACCTTCTATAGGTGTGTCTGTTTATTTAAATTTACTTCCTCACACTCAAAAATAAAAAAAAGCCCAAAGCTAAATACCTGCAATGTTTATTTTATTCCAGACAATTCTAAATCTCGTCTTTACACACCAAATCCAGCTCTTAACTCTCCTGAGTTAAGAAGGAAGGTCTGTAAAAATTAAAATAAGCCAAAACATGAGTTGTGTTCTAATACAGATTCGAACACACCCTTGATGACTTCCTCTCATGTCCCCTTGTACAAATCTCTTTTATCCTTGAAGTTTGTTGGATGACCTGTTGGTGGCCGACGTGATCAAGTCAACATGGTAGCAGCTAGTTAGCATGGATCATGGTAGCAGCTAGTTAGCATGGAGGTTGACTAGGGCATGCTAAAGTTAGAAAAACTTCCCAGAAGTCCATGAGTGCTGGATTGTACATTTTTGCATTAAAGTTCTCAAAAAGGAGCTAGATGTTGTTTTTTCTGCCCTCACATGCCAAATGTTTCTTCACAGTTGCAAATGAGGTGAACGTGACCATTGAACGTTCAGGGGAAACAAAGTGTGGTGAGAACGTCACTCTGCGGTGCCGCCTCTCTTCACAAGATGAGAACGAGTTTGTGTTGGAATTTTCCTGGATCCTACAACTGACAGGAAATTCTACAAAAGTTCTCTGTAATAGCAACAAGACCGAGAAGAGAGAGTCTAATGGAATCCACTGCAAATATGAACGTAATCAATATTTAACACTAACAATTGAAGACCTACAGCAGAGCGATAACGGCCCGTATTTCTGCAAAGCGCAGACCAACAAAGGCCACAACAGCAAAAACATCTCCCTATACATCACAGGTGGGTTTCACAGGAACCAAAAACGCAACAGCAAATCCAGAAACACACAAACATGAACTTAGAAAGGAAAGGGGCGGTCCTAACATCACATGCTCTTCACTGATTGGACATGGTGTATTTTCACAAGTAAAAAGCATCACTCTTTTTCACTCTGTTATCTAGTTATACTAACGAAAATGATGAAGTTATTTATGTTATTACAGTGAGGAGGAGTTTCCTCCAGCGTCTCTCAGACTGATGCTCATAGTAGCCATGATCGTCAACGTGATGATCATTAGGGATCGCGCCTTTCTGTGTTAATGCTGATGTGTTTCTGATTTTGCTGCTGTGTTTGTCTGTGTTTGTTTGTTAATGTGTTTTATACTTATGTCTGGTGATCCGATATCCTCAAACGTCCTCCATTAAAGTTCAAATCAGGACTTCACAATGTAGGATTATTTCAAGACAACCTGAAATCAGAACTGACTTTGTTAGCTCATGCTGATGCTGAGTCACAGGGCAGCGTAACACACTCGGAGGAAAGCACTCTAGTTAATCTGTCCTCTAGTTATTTATCACGTGTGTACGCAAAAGCATTTGCATTCAAAAAATCTCCAGTTCCACAGTAACTCTGTTATCTTTGTAACACTTTCTATAAAGTAAATTTTTGTCTTTTTTTGCAGACTGTGCTTATCAGAGATCTCCACGGATAAATGGCCTCAGACCAATTCAAAACCACGCCTGTGCTTCAGAACACAACTGGATAAATTTGCTGGTTTCATTAACAGCGCTTTTGTCGCTCATTTTGGATTCCAGTATGTAAAAAAAGTTGCAAAGAAACTCAAAGAAACATTCAGAATAATCAGGAGATCAACTGATTGGTTGGAAAGTGTAAATTAGAAGCTTATGGAAGCAATTTGTGTGCCGTTTCCGTGGCTTTTACATCTCAGGAACTGTTTAGCTCACAGAAATGTGAAAGATCGCTGGACAGATAAGGATTTAAGACGTCCGATGATGATGATGATGATGATGATGATGATGGATGTTTTATACAGAGACAGTCATAACCTTGACCTCTGCATCTGCATAGAGAGAACTTGTAACGTTTTCACTTGTAAAGACTTACAGAGGATAAAATATCAGCTGGACACAAAACTGTACATCCTATATCTGTTTATTTCTCATTTTCTGTTCTAGTTTGGTAAATTCCCCTCCTAGTTCACAGTGGGTACAGGTTTGTTTACTGTTCCCAGATCTCCACATGCACAAGATGCCTTTAGATGCTTCGATAACAGCGGACATGTTATTCCATGCCAAATGGAATTCTCCAAAATGTGTGATTTGGGAAAATGCAGTGTAAAGTGAAGAGGGTAATGATGGAGCTGTATATATTTATTTCATTTTTATATGTGCTTGCACTGAGGCATTATGTAAATACTTACTATTGTACTGACTGTTACAAACACACACACACACTCCATCCCTCTCTCTCTCTCTCTCTCTCTCTCTCTCTCTCTCTTTCTTCTTTATGCGTACAGGACAATCAGTGACTCTCTTAATATTTAACTTTGGGTATCATTCGCAGTTCTGTGTAATAGTGGGTGTAGCCTTTATGGTGCTGTATTTTATCAGATTGATCTGACTGCATAAAAAACACACACAGGTTTGTTTGTTTGTTTGTTTTAATGTTTGAAGAACATTATTAATCTTCAAAATGCTGTAAAAAAAAAAGACCAAATTGAATAAAAAAGTGAACATGTATTGATTTATGTGTCACATTTCAGTTTGGACACTCCTTCTTATTCAATGGTTTTTCTTTATTTTTATTGTTTTCAACATTGTACATTAATACTGAAGACATCCAAACTATGAAAGAACACGTATGGATTTATGTAGTAAACAAAAACGTGTTAAATAACCCAGAATATGTTTTATATTTTCGATTCTTCAGAGTAGCCACCTTTTGCTTTGATGACAGCTTTGCACACTCTTGGCATTCCCTCAGTCAGCCTCATGAAGGTAGTCACCTGAAATGGTTTTCCAACAATCTTGAAGGAGTTCCCAGAGGTGTTGAGTACCTGTTGGCTGCTTTTCCTTCACTCTCCGGTCCAACTCATCCCAAACCATCTCAGTTGGATTTAGATCGGGTGATTGTGGAGGCCAGGTCATCTGATGCAGCACTCCATCACTCTCCTTCTTGGACAAATAGCTCTTACATAACCAACCTAGAGGTGTGTTTGGGGTCATTGTCCTGTTGGAAAACAAATGAAGTGCAAACCAGATGGGATGGCATGTCTCTGCAAAATGCTGTGGTAGCCATGCTGGTTAAGTGTGCCCTCAATTTTGACTAAGTCACCAACAGTGTCACCAGCAATGCACCCCCACACCATCACACCTCCTCCTCCATGCTTCACAGTGGGAACCACACATTCAGGAACCGTCCGTTCATCCTCTCTACGTCTAACAAAGACACGGCGGTTAGAACCAAAAATCTCAAATTTGGACTCATCAGACCAAAGGACAGTTTTCCACTGATCTAATGTACATTCCTTGTGTTTCTTGGCCCAAGAAAGTCTCTTCTGCTTGTTGTTCTTCCGAAGTAATGGTTTCTTTGCTGCAATTCGACCATGAAGGCCTGACTCACACAATCTCCTCTGAACAGTGGATGTTGAAATATTTCTGCCACTTGAACTCTGAGAAGCATTTATGTGGGCTGTAATCTGAGGTGCTGTAAATCACCAGCGGTCCCTGAGGCTGGTAATTCTAATAAACTTATCTTCTGCAGCAGAAGTAGCTCCTGGTCTTCCTTTCCTGGGACGGTCCTCATGACAGCCAGTTTCATCATAACGTTCGATGGTTTTGGCGACTGCACTTGGGGATACATTCAAAGTTCTTGAGATTTTTCGGATTGACTGACCTTCATTTCTTAAAGTAATGATGGACTGTCTTTTCTCTTTACTTAACTGATTGTTTCTTGCCATAATATAGATTTGTACAGTAGCTGTAGTAGCACTAATAGGGCTATTGACTCTGTACCCACCCTTCCTCTGCACAAGACAACTGATGGTCTAAAGCACTTTAAGAAGGCAAGAAAAGTCATAAATTAACTCTTGACAAGGCACACCTGTGAACTGAAAACCATTCCAGGTGACTACCTCGTGAATCTGATGAGAGAATGCCATGAGTGTGCCAAGCTGTCATCAAAGCTAAATGTAGCTACTTTGGACAATCTAAAATATAAAACATATTCTGGGTTGTTTAACACTTATAACACTTTAAACTATATATAGTTAATGGATACTTTAGTGTTAAACACTGCCATCTCGTGGTCATGTAGTGAACCCACAATGATCTGTATAGAGTGCAACTAAAAATAGAAATTAATGTAAGTTAGTATTTTTAAAAATGGAATAAAAACAGTTAAAATAAAGTAAAACAATAAACTATGAAAATAATTAAAACAATTAAGCAATTAGATTAATAAATTAATATGCTTAGACAATAATGGAAAATGTTGTGATATTTAAGCAGGTTAATTATGATAGTAAATGCATGCAGTGTGTGTGTGTGTGTGTGTGTAGACATTTTTACTGTGAGCTCATGTGAATAAGTTGGAGTCTGGCACGTCTGAATAATTTATTGTACTGTACATGAGTCTGTGAAATGGATAGACAGCAGAGGGCACTAGTGACACACACACACACACACACACACACACACACACACACACACACACACACACACACAGAGAGAGAGAGAGAGAGAGAGAGAGAGAGAGAGAGAGAGCCTGTGAGCCCTGTGAATGTACAGTACAAAAAAAAGGGTGAACTACAAAGTACTGACAAAACTCCAACTCATTAGATATTAAGTGGAACATTATTATTATTGTAATATTAAAGATACAGTCATTAAAGCAAAACCCAAAATCCGAGCAGAACTGGAGGCCCCACATTTCATACACACTAACCTAGAAACCCACAACTACCTCACAAACTAGTCATCATTCCTCACCTAGTGGACTCATTCCTCCGTCCATCATCCATGACTGGAATACCGGGAAATTTCACTTCATGTTTTATACTTTCTCATGAAATTTTGACTTGTTGGATGGATAGATGGATGGATGGATGATTTTATTTCATGGATGGATGCATAGATGGATGGATGGATGGATGGATGGATGGATGGAGGAAAGGAATAATGGTTGGGTCAATGGATGGATGGATGGATGGATGGGTGGATGAAATGATTAATGGTCAGGTCAACAGATGGATAGATAGATGGATGAATGAGTTGATAGATTGATGGATTCGTTGTTGGACTGATTAAAGGATGGACGAGTTGATGATTGTATGAATTAGCTGATGGGTTTCTGGATCAGTTGATAGATGGATGGATCGATGGATGGATGGATGGACTGATTAAGGAATGAGTTTCTTTTTTACATTTCTTTCTTTTTACACAAGAGGTTAAGTAAACATTTCTTTTTAAACTGCACTGTTAAACGCTGCTGGGATTTTGCTGGGAATCTGTGACTAGCATTAGGGAAATTGGCAGCACTGGGTCACCACTTGGCCGATGTAAAAGGTCAGAGGTCATCCTCTTCAGTCGGTAATTAGAACTCGAGTGTGAGCTCTGTAAAAAAACAAATGTTAGATGAGTGTCTCTCAGAGAAAAGCTTCATTATTTCGATATTTGCGTAAGCTGTGACCTGTGACCTGCGTTGCATTTTGTGTAGGTGTTTTTTTTTAATTAAAGAAAAAAGCTTTCCAAAACAATGATAAATGTAATGTAATGTTAAACATCTAAGGGTTATATCAGTTACCTTTGTCTTAATTCATCACAAATAAAGAAAACAGCAGCTCTGACAGTAGAGCAGCTGCAAATCACAGGTTTATATTAATGCACTCATTCTAACACATTATCGTTTCTATAGCAACAGCTCATTCACGGGGACGTGTACAGGGGACACTCCACATAAATGGATGTAAAAACATGTAATCAGTGATATGGTGACATTTTGTGTAAGGAGAAAACTGTACCATGTTTATTTAACATTTATGGAAGGAGTCTCCAGTGTCAGTGCTTTGATACAGTCAGAGGTAAAGCTGTAAATTTATGTTTTTGTGAAAT
>CM040455.1:33752526-33765188 GCA_022758105.1 Pangasianodon gigas | reverse complement strand
CAGTGTTAATGCACCAAAAACAGTCCAAATATCTACTACAGCAGTGTTAATGCACCAAAAACTTCAGCTTCATTTTCTATAATTATTCAAGGTCTGTCATGGCGCTCGTGCCAGGAAAGACTGTGTCTTATATGTTGCTTAATAATTTAGTGTAGAGAATTAGTTTAAATTTGATCTGTGGCTTAATGGGAAAAAATTGGACAAATGCTGACAGGACATTGAAGCATAGGATGCAATTTTCCACTGTGTGCAATCAATAAAACTCTGAACGTCTTTCTCTTTTTTTTTTACTTAGATTCTTTTAGTCACCTGCCACACATTAACCTACAGCTGTTGCTAGAGTTAGTACTGATCCGATAGCCAGGATCAGCATCAGGAGCAAACAATACCACAACAAAATGGTGGATCAAATATCAGAGAAATTTCAAAAGATTAGATTTGGAAAAGATTTTTTTTTAAAACTGCAAATGTTTACATACAGTATTTTATATTTTTACTATTATATTTATTACATTTGCAGTGTAAGTGTTTTCTGTGTCATGTTTTTAGCTATGTAAATTATATTTTAAATGCTTTAGTTAGAAAATTATTTTTAAAAAATAAAAATATCAGCTAGGTATGGATGTCAGTTGATACTCAAGGTTTCAGTATTGGAAAAGAAAAAGTGACATTGTGCCATCTCTAACTGTACCAGAGTGCTATTTGTGCTGAAAAAAATATATAAAATACCACATATATTTTAAATATGGGCAATTTTATTATTTATTATTTATTATTATGGGCGTGTTCTAAATGCTAGCATTTGCTAGATGATGTTTTATCAAAATTCATTCTAACACAAAAAAAATTTGAAATTGAATGGATATGTGGGATGAGTTACATCAGGGATATTCAACTAAAATTTGTGAAGGTTCAGAAAAGGTTATAAAAAAAAACCCTGCTTTGAATTCTGTACTATAATCAGACTAGATTTTATTTCACAATCTCCATCTGCCCATGACAGTGAGTTCCATCATTAACACACCAGAAGCTCATCCATCAATAAATCGATACAGATTTGCTCAAAGCGGAGACACGTTCACCACGCAGGCGGAGGTTGAGTGTGTCCCTGCTGAAAACTTAAGAACTTTAGTTGAAGTCCTAAGGGGAAGTCGACGAGGCTTTGTTAGAGGTCGTTTATGGATTTGACCTATATTTGTAGAAAAAAAAAGTTGAAGCTGTTCCAGTGGAACGAGGTCGATCAAGGTCTTGTACTTTTTGCAGATCTATCATTATGTTCTATTAAATGCAGCTTTTCTATGAGGCTACTTTTCAATTACATTCATTTTTTGGAATTCAAAATTTTTTCTTCTGTAAATAAAAAGTTACTTTGGACTAAGATCAAGTCGGGGAAGGTTAAGTACAGTAAGGCACGGCCATCTTTGCTCGTTAGGGTCAACTAAAGTTCAAATCCTGAATTTGCCCTGTTGCCAGCGTGAGAGCAGGTGGTGTGTTTGCTCTGACTTCTACATGTCTGAAAAACAAACCTAATTATTTTGTTCTCATGCGTTTAATGTTTAGTGTTCAAACAAAAAAAGAAAAATTTCCAGATGCGTGACTCTCTTTTACATTTGTAAATATACAGCATTGGTTTTTAACATGCAAAACACATTTTATATATACATGCATATATATATACATACATACATATATTATATTTATAAAAATAAATGCGTTTAATATCTATTAATCATCCTCGGAGTGTCTATAAAACATATAGTTTTAATGCTTGATTAAAGTGTGTGTGTGTGTGTGTGTGTGTGTGTTACTTTCCTCCTTTTGCTTCCTGATTGGCTGACCTGTTGCTCAGATGGAGTGCGATGTCTCTCTGTCCATCTGCTAACCCATTACAATCCTGCTGCTCAGCCGTCACCATGGAAATGTGCATGTGTGTGTGAGAGTGTAAGAGAGAGAGAGAGAGACAGACAGACAGACAGAGAGCTGACGGTGAAGATAAGGAGCAGCAGGACCCCGAACCCAGATTTTAGAACAGGTCTGATCTGAAATCAGTGATTCGTTCTCCTGTCCTAGCGTAAAGTTAGCGTACAGTTTCCAGCTGACTCTTGATCAGTTCTTCGTGGTCAGCAGTGAGTAAGCGTATGAGGTTAGCACTTGTCTCACTGACCTCAGATCAGTGAATTGTTCACTTATAAAACAGATCCATTCTGTAATGCAGAATTAATATGGACACTTTAAACGTGCTGAATATGCTATGCGTGTTTTAAAATGTTACAATTAATCTAGGTTATGTTGACAGATAATGTGAAATCTAGATGTTATCACTAATTCTTTAGTTAGTGCACACACACACACACACATGCATGCACACACACACACACACATGCACACACACACGCACACACAGCCTTTTGTTAACCTCACATTTGATTTTACTGTAATAATAATAACAATATTTTACTACAAAATGGCAGACACTGCACATAAACCATAAACTGATTTTTTTAGATAAGTGTGTAATCGTTGATATGATGAAGTTTTCTGTAAGGAGACGTTTATTTACTTGTATGGCAATCTTCAGGACAGAGGACAACGTGACAAGCTGCGGTTTTTTTTTGTCTTATTAACTTAAAACATTAACGTTAGCTGCTATAACGTACATGATAACAAGAAACTAATTTGTTCATTGTAGCTATGGGTAGCTACATGAATCGCGAATAAACATAAATAAATGAATAAATGAAATAAATGTAACCAGTGAAAGTCTTGGCTTCTTATTTATTAGCTGCAGTAACACTAATAGAAATGTGTTTGGGGAGTTTAAAGGGTTAAATACTTTGTTAGCATTAGATAATGCTAATACACAGCTCACGGTTTGTCAATGTTTAATGTTCTCTTATGTTGAGCCAGAGAGTTTTGCTAAATCTTTTTTATCAGCTGAAATTTCACCATCGAGAAAATTTCACACAAAAGAAGTTTCACAGCAGACTGATGATAAGAGCCGTGCTGCAACACGGTGCAGTGTGTGTCCTTGTGCAATGTGTGTGTGTGGTTTCTGCCTGCTTCATGAATGTCTAATAAAAGCCGCTTTAGCTCAGGTGCAGTGAGGAGCGAGGTCAAGAGAGAAAGACGTGAATCAGGAGGAGACGATATTCACGAATCCACAGCGTCCTTCATCTGCACCACAATGACACAATGGAGGGGCAATTACTATCAGAAACAGGCGAGCGAGCTCATCACGGCCTGTACGCTCCATCTCTCACACACACACGCACACACACACAGCCTCGGGGTGAAGGACGTGCAATCATCTGCGTTTGTGTGATAATTCAGCTCTCTTTCTTCTGCTAGATTTAGTGCAGTGAAGAAAAGTGCTGCTGAGGAGAATGACACAGAGCATGACCTTTACCAGCAAACGAACAAATATATAAAACGAGGACAGAATAAAAGTGTTTAAAAATAAAAAAAAGCACGAGTGTATTGCAGAAATAGAAACTTTAAGTGACATTTAGTTTTAATCCTAGTAAGACGTTGAAACTTGCACAAACAAAACAGATCTGTGACTTTTTTAGCCTGTATTATGGCCTCTAATATGTTTATGTTTTCATGTATTATTATATTTTTATTATATAAATCTGTTTATTACATTAAACAATTTATTATATCTTATTACTTTTCAGGCAGTTCTTTTTCTATTATTCCTGATTTTTTTTTCTCATGCCCCTCACAGCATTATCCTTTAATTTGCAATACACATTTGTTATTACACTGAAAAAATATACTGTACAAGACATACAGTCTCTTCCGAAAGTATTGGAACGGCAAGGCCAATACTTTTGTTTTTGCTATACACTGAAGACATTTGGGGTTAAGGTTTCTTCTCTTCAAAACGCATGTCTTGTTATATTTTTAATAATAAACGTCTTTTTATTTCTTATTAAAAATCCAGTGTCTTATCATTTTAAGATATTTTTGGATTGTTGCTGAGTTTGTCACATTTGTCTGGTAAAAACTGACCCTTTCAGTACTTCTGTATAAAACCTACTGTATTTTAATATGAGCTCCGTTTGTGATGTCACAAATTACGCTGTAGCAATTTGAAAGATTTGAACCAATCACTTACGATATGCAAATTATCAGAGGCTTGTTATTAGAAAGCCTCAGAACCTGCGTGCCTCCTAGATAAGCTGTTGCTAATGATGAAAAGATGGAGGTCGTTATGGTAACGTTATATTTTGGCAGGTTTGGCTAAAGAAATGACGAGTCAAGATGGGACTCGGATACGGAAACGGCATGTGACCTAGCTAGTATGATAACCGAACGTACTGTTAACAATTCTCATTCACAGGGACGTGTACAGAGGACAATCCACATAAATGGATTAAAAACCGTGTGTAATCATTGATATGGTGAAGTTTTCTGTAACATTTATGGAAGGAGTCTCCAGTGTCAGAAGTAAAGCTGTAAATAGGTTTTCCGACATCTTCAGGACAGAGGAGTTTATGCTTGACAAGCTGCGTTTTTGGAAGAAAAAAAAAGAGAGTTTGGTGCTATAGCTGTATAAAGCTGCTATAACGTAAGCGATAACTTGTTTTGCCCGCAATAAATGTAACTATAAAAGGATAAAAAGTATGACATTTCATTCTTTAATTAATAAAATTCTAATAGTTTGCAAATTGCTGTAGTAAAAGAGGAATAAAACACTTATGAAAAGTGAAAATACTGAAAATAATCAGTAACTGCGCTTCATCACACCTCATACAGTAGTCGTTGATTGTTTTCCTATAACTGTAGGACGTTACAGGAAAACGTAGAGTGACGTAGAGTGTTATATTTCTTACATAATCAGTACTTTATGTGTGAGTGTTTAGTTGTTAATTAGCATCTTTTTCTTATCATCATGTTCATTAGCATCTTTTTCTTATATCACACATTTTTTATCACATTTATTCTCTCACACATTTTTATCACTCTTTCTCTCTCTCTCTCTCTCTCTCTCTCTCTCTCTCTCTCTGGGTGAGGATGTCATGAGAAACTATGGCAACCAGAGATAAACCCATCACTCATTAGGGGGGAAATGTGTGTGTGTGTGATAAGGTAATTGAGTGTACCAAATACAGGTCACGGATCAGTTATAGATTTTCTGCGCCTGGGGAAATGAAACGAAATTTTTCAGCATTAAATAACTCTTTTTTTAATCTCGCTGACTCTGAAAAACACACACACACACACACACACTGATGCTATCCTGTAGCCCTAATTAGTGAATACTGAAAGAAAAAAAAAACGAGCTTCCCCTGTCGTCCCTCCTCTACTATCTATTCTTTATCAAGCAGGACTGTTATACCAGAACAGGAGTGCAGGGGTCACATGGTGAACAGGTCAGCCATTCTGTGCTGTAATTAGCAATAATCATGCAGAGTCATTTTGACCCCACGTCTCATCTTAACCTTATTTGCAACTCATTAAAATGTATAGAATTCTCTCATATTGTACACCGTGGCACCATATTGGGATTGACAGCTTTAGAACCGATCTCTCTTTTCCTCGCTGTTCTTTTAGAAAGCTTGCTTTGCATTCTTGTGGCAATATTTTCATTCCACACTAACTAAGGCACTACATCTCACACTATGTGTACTCACTCACGCACTAACTTAAGTACTTACTTATGTAATTACTTAACTACTTACTCATTTACTTGCATACATACTTACTCACTCAAACATATGTAATAACTTACTTATATACTTAATTAATCATGTGCTTATCTACATACTCACTCACATAATTACACACTTAGATACTTACTTATGTACTTACTCATTTACATACTTACTTTTGTTACTCACTCACATACTTTTATTCACTCACATAATTACTTATCTACATAACGTCTTACACACATACTTACTTACGTAAATAATTGCTTATTTATGTATTTACTTATGTACCTACGCACTTATTGACTTACATACCTACGTATTTATTTACTTATGTACTTTCTTTTGCAACCTACTTACAAACTCACTCAGCTACTTTTATTTACTCATATTTATTTGCGTAAATTACTTACTTATGCACTTACTCACTTCAAAACTTATATACTTACTTACGTTATTAACTTCCTCACTGACATACATACTTGAGCACTTTTACTTTCTTGCGTACCTACTTATGTAATTACATCCTTATTAATATATTAATATTATTACATCCCATTAATTACATCCTTACTTATTAAACTTTTAAAATTACTTATAAAATTCACAAAAATTAATATAACACTTTCTAAAGACTAACTAAATTTTTGTCAAAAGACTAAAATTATAGAATAAAAAAAGGAATAAAAAAACTCTGAAAATGAAGACTGCAGACAGGAAGTAGATGAAGTGAGGAGGATGAGCAGTTACACCTTCACTTCCACTGAACATTCTGACTGTGTTTCTTCAGTAGATAATGTGTTTGCTTTTCCACCATCGACATGTCCTGTTCAAATAAACATGCTGCAATTCTGATCAAGCTCCAGCAATCCTTCATTATGGCCGATCTGTAAGTGCTTCCAGGATATTAAAGCACAATAAATATTGAATATTCCAAGCAACATTCATCAGAAATGTCAGCGTGCATAACATGCACAGAGATTACATACACGATAAACACACCAGGCGAGAAAACAACCTTCTGGCGAGTGTGATTACATTTAATATGACTTCTGCCATTTAAACACACACACACACACACACACAGAGAGAAGCTCCCAGCTGGAGATTAGAGCTGTTCACACTGTTTATTGTGTTTGGTTTAAAGTCAGAGTGGTAATCTAGAGGGAGAATTCCTGCTGGCTTAGAAACATCGCCGGAGCTTACTGTTTTTAAGATCGAGCCTTCATGAGTCAAAAGAATGTAACGTATGAAACCGAACATGGACAGGAGAAGACAGCGAGTAGTGTATTTTAAAATAGGAATGAACAAAAACATGCATGAGGTGATTTTTATATGCTTTGTGATTTGCACAAGTTTGCTACCTAAAGTCTTATTTAATTAATTAAAAGTCTTACTCAATTTCCTACTTACTTACTTTCAGTTTCATGGCCAGTTGTGGCCTGTTTCCTCGTTATTTCATGACAAATTAAGGACATAAAAGGTCTGGAGTTGATTCCAAGTGTTGAATTTGCATTTGGTAGCTGTTCATGGGAACTCTCAATATGCGGTCCAAAGAGGTGTCAATGCAAGTGAAGGAGGCCATCATTAGGCTGAAAAAAACAAAACAGGGCTATCAGAGAGATAGCAGAAACTTCAGGAGGGCCAAATCAACAATTTGGTACATTCTTAAAAAAAACGAATGCACTAGTGAGCTCAGCAACACCTAAAGGCCAAGAAGACCATGGAAGACAACTAAAGTGGATGATGGCAGAATTCTTTCCTTGGTGATGAAAAACTCCTTCACAACATCTAGCCAAGTCAGGAACACTCTGGAGGAGGTAGGTGTATCATTGGCAAAGTCTACAATCAAGAGACGCCTTCATGAATGTAAATACAGATGGTTTACCTCAAGATGCAAACCGTTGGTAACACTCAAGAACTGAAAGACCAGATTAGACTTTGCTAAAAAAAATAAAATAAAATAAAAAACTCTAAAAAAAAAAAAAAAGCCTGACTAGTTCTGATGCAAGATTAACTTGTACCAGAATGATGGGAAGAGAAAAGTATGGAGAAGGAAAGGAAGGGCTCATGATCCAAAGCATACCACATCATCTGTCAAACGTGGAGGCAGTGTTATGGCATGGGCATGTATGGCTGCCAATGGAACTGGGTCACTGGTGTTTACTGATGTGTGACTGCTGATAGAAGTAGCAGGATGAATTCTGAAGTGTATAGAGCTATACTTTCTGCTCAGTTTCAGTCAAATGCTGCAAAATTGACAGGACAGCGCCTCACAGTACAGATGGATAATGACCTGAAACGTACCACAAAAGCAACCTAAGAGCTTCTTAAGGCAAAGAAATTAAATGTTCTTAAATGTCCAATGAACTCAACCCAATTGAGCTGCTTTTCACTTACTGAATGCAGAAAGACCCACAAACAAGCAAACGGCTGCAGTAAAGGCCTGGCAAAGCATCTCAAGGGAAGAAACTCAGCATTTGGTGATGTCCATGGATTCCAGACTTCAGGCAGTCACTGACTGCAAAAGATTTCCATCTGAGTATTAAAAATTATCCTAATATTTATGATTATGTTAGTTTGTGCAAATTACTTTTGAGCCTGTGAAGATGGAGGGACTTTGTAATAAAAGGCTATAATTCCTAAACGGTTAATGCAATATTTTTGTTAGACCCCTTGAATTAAAGCTGAAAGTCTACACTTCAATCACATTTTGATTGCTTCAACAAATAGAGACAATGGAGCTCCACAGTGACATCACCAAGAACAGGACGTCCTTCCAAAATTTACAAAAGGACAAGACAAAAACTTACCAGGGAGGCTGACAAGAGAACTAAAGCAATATTTATTCTCCACTTCAAATTTAAAACAAACGTCTCATTTGATTACAGCGAACGTGAAGAAGCACTACGAAACAAAAAATATCTCCATTAACTCAGGGGTGGACAAATGATCAATTTATTAGCTAGATCACTGTTAGCTAGAACTAAAGTATCAGGTCAACTCCCGCATCCACTGAGAACTACATTTCCCAGAACACACCGCGGCCTACAAACATGGCCACCCCGGTCTACACTACCCAAAACGCATGAACTCTGTTATGCTCTCAATCAGCTGACTTCTAATCACACCTGCACCTATATAAACAAATCACAGATATTCAGTTAGTTGCGAAGTAAAGCTCAGTGTATCTTTACCTGGTCTTACCAAGCCATTTTTCTGTGTATCGTCTCTCTGTTTTTTTTTTACTTTGGGCTCTACCTGGTTTTTGTATTTTGGATTCACCCTCTCACTGTGGTTTGTACATCTCCTGACCTTGCCTGTTCTGAGATTACGCCTTTGCTTTACGTTTTGGATTTGTCTGTCCAATTCTTCAAAATAAACTCTCTCTGCATTTGCATCCCTTTCTGCGTCACGTACCTGACATAAAGACATAAAAGCTGTATTTCAACCCCAAAGCTAATATTTAGCTAGTTACGTCTATGAATACAGACTAACTAAAACAATACTCTAAAATTCTCTTATTCCCATGGAGGGATCGACTCTGCGTGGGAAAAGAAATCTGTATAGCCGTGTCATGTTTGTATCCTCAACCAAAAAAAAAACAACTTTTGGCTAACATTTGGCTGTGTAAATCGAGTTTGCTCAGCTAACAGCACAGCTATTCGACTGTTTTGCGCTGCTCTGTTCTCTATTTAGTCACCGTTTCCACATTTGCTTTGTAAATTAATGCGTCTTTCATCCATACAAGCGAATGTGTTTAATTTTTTTTTTTTAAATGAGGCAGGAACAAGCAGCGGATGCTAGTAGTGCTTCACACCGTGATGAAATATTGAATATTTGGTAGATGGGAGAAAAATTGTTTGCACCATTATATAATCAGCTTATCCCGGATGCCCAGGCCTGTGTATTTGTCCACCTCGAATTGATGTCTTCTATTTATAGCCATGAACTAATCGTTAATGGTTAAACATTACAAGGTAACTGTTTTCAATATACAGACATGTTAGTCACTTATCTGGACTGTTCTTCGTACACTTTATGTAGCTGTACCTTCACAAGGGGAAGGGGGAAATCACGGTGAGAGCAAGATGACGTCATTGTGTAAAAATAGACTCTTATAGTGAGTTTAATAACGTTCTCTGGGATTTATCCGCGAGTTGGTTTGAGCTGGATTCTTCCAGTATGCTCAGCAGCAGTTAGCGATTAGCCAGTTTTGTCCAGTACTTGTCATGTTGTCTCGCTTTACACTGATACAAAATGTCCAGCCGGGCTAATGGCATGTTTACCCAACACACACATCACAGAGTGGTGAGAACAGGATGTTTTCCATCAAAAAAAAAAAAAAATCTGGTTTGTGATGAAGGCTTGCTGATTTCTGATCTGATAAAAGATGTGGTTTTAATCAGTAACCAGCACACTCCTTTAACTCCTCTCATCTCAGTGAGAGGACACTACAGCCACACGCAAACCCTAATGCTGTCTGTTTACTCATACAAATACAGCGTGTACACTACAGGGACCTTTTCATTGTGGCCTGTTCAGCATAATCTAAAAATACAGCATGCTAGATTAAAATAGCAATCAATTACCTTAATTACTTTCACTTAAAATAATATTTTATGATGAAATAAAGCTTATATTATGAAATACGAATTATATAATAAGATAAGATAAGATAAATTTTATTAATCCCCGAAGGGAAATTCAGGATATATATGTATTTTAAAATAAAATTAAAAATAGAAATATTCTTTTTCATAATAATGAATTTACGTATACTGAATTATTGAAACACACAATGTCAATATTTGTTTAATTTTTTTGATATTGCAATTATTATAAAAGCAAATTCAAATATAAATTTAAGGAAATTTGTATTTCTATTACAGCAAAATTAAAGCACCTAAAGTTGGTATAAAATAAATAAATAAACAAATAAGTTTTAGAGTTAGCAAGGTCACAAATGTAAATATATATATATAGATTATATATATATATATATATATATATATATATTTTTTTTTTTTTTTTTTTAAATATATATATTAATTTGGAAAAATAAAAGAGCTACTATAAGCAGGCCACTACAGAGGAAAGCAAAGGGGTGTAGAGCAGAAATTAGGATTAAAAGCAGAATATTTAAGCTTCATGACTCCATCTTAGATAAACAGAAGTTTAAAAAATGCAAATGAGTAAACAGAACACAGTTTTACCCCCAGGTCTGTTCTTAAGAAAAGATTATTTATGTCTGTGTCAGTGCTAATAAAGTAATAGTAGAGTGTGTAAATATTCAGGACTAATATTAGCTGATTATTGATGATGATATGTGATCCTCGTCCTGAAAAGTCAACACGGATATAAGTCGAGTTCATATACAGCCAGCGGTGATTAAAGCTGCTCATATTTACCCCTGACTTATGAGCTGCTCAGTAACCTGGTGTCACATGACAGTGAGGATATAAAGGGGCTCTCTCTCTCTCTCTCTCTCTCTCTCTCTCTCTCACACACACACACACACACACACGCACACACATCCACAGAGAACCAAATCTACCCAGATTGAATGGAATTAACTATGACTCCCAGAGTGCCTCGGGTCTGACCCAATATCAGCTCCAATAGCAGCTAATAAATTTACTGTGATTGCTGGGATCTTAATAAAATGAATTAACATAAAAAAGTATAATAAAATAAAGTAAAATAAAATTCTTCTGCATAAATCAAATACTGAAAATAGCTAAAATCACTGAAACACATGTTCGTACACAGATACATCATAATTCTAAAGTAGCAGCAATTCTGATGACACAGACAGACAGACAGACAGATAGATAGATAGATAGATAGATAGATAGATAGAAATGAAAATCATTTAAGAACTGTACTTTGTATGTGTGTGTGTGGGTGAGAGAGAGAGAGAGAGAGAGAGAGAATGAAGAAGGAGAGTGAGAGGATTTCATCTCTCTCTCCATCACAGTGAGTCTGATACTGACAGATAGAAAAGAGCATGTCAGTGTGAAATGTAGATCACATGATCATGTGACCAGATCACACTGACAGTGATGTACACACTGAAACTGGGCCAGAAAAGCGCTAAAAGCACAGAGAAACTTTTTAAAGAAGAGTATTTCAGCTATTTCACATTTAACTGAGCTTGATGAGCTGCTGTTTCTATATAACCGTGTGTTTCTATATGATGTGTTTCTATATAACCACGTGTTTCTATATGATGTGTATCTACATGACCACGTGTTTCTATATGATGTGTATCTACATGACCACGTGTTTCTATATGATGTGTATCTATATAACCACGTGTTTCTATATGATGTGTATCTATATAACCACATGTTTCTATATGATGTGTATCTATATAACCACGTGTTTCTATATAACCACATGTTTCTATATGATGTGTTTCTATATGACCACGTGTTTCTATATGATGTGTTTCTATATAACCACGTGTTTCTATATGATGTGTATCTATATAACCACGTGTTTCTATATGATGTGTTTCTATATAACCACGTGTTTCTATATGATGTGTATCTATATAACCACATGTTTCTATATGATGTGTTTCTATATAACCACGTGTTTCTATATAACCACGTTTCTATATGATGTGTATCTATATAACCACATGTTTCTATATGATGTGTATCTATATAACCACATGTTTCTATATAACCACGTGTTTCTATATGATGTGTTTCTATATAACCACGTGTTTCTATATGATGTGTATCTATATAACCACGTGTTTCTATATGATGTGTATCTATATGACCATGTGTTTCTATATAACCACGTGTTACTATATGATGTGTATCTATATAACCACGTGTTACTATATGATGTGTATCTATATAACCACGTGTTTCTATATGATGTGTTTCTATATAACCACGTGTTTCTATATGATGTGTATCTATATGACCATGTGTTTCTATATAACCACGTGTTACTATATGATGTGTATCTATATAACCACGTGTT
>CM040455.1:33742207-33752426 GCA_022758105.1 Pangasianodon gigas | reverse complement strand
ACCACGTGTTTCTATATGATGTGTTTCTATATGACCACGTGTTTCTATATAACCACGTTTCTATATGATGTGTATCTATATAACCACATGTTTCTATATGATGTGTTTCTATATGACCACGTGTTACTATATGATGTGTATCTATATAACCACGTGTTTCTATATGATGTGTATCTATATAACCACATGTTTCTATATGATGTGTTTCTATATAACCACGTGTTTCTATATGATGTGTATCTATATAACCACGTGTTTCTATATGATGTGTTTCTATATAACCACGTGTTTCTATATGATGTGTATCTATATAACCACGTGTTTCTATATGATGTGTATCTATATGACCATGTGTTTCTATATAACCACGTGTTTCTATATGATGTGTATCTATATAACCACGTGTTTCTATATAACCACGTGTTTCTATATGATGTGTTTCTATATGACGTGTTTCTATATGACCATGTCTGTTTAGTATTTAGTAGGTTCAAATCCTGACAGTGTTTCTAAATCTGACATATCCTGAAACCTTAAGGGATCTGCAAAGTTTGAGGTGTGATATTGATGGATGGATGCATGGATTTATATCACCTATATTATATATATATATGTGTGTGTGTGTGTGTGTATATATATATATATATATATATATATATATAAAGAGTTTCTAATTCTGAAGGTTTACCAAATGATTGTATCTTTACCAATCTCCTCATTTTCATTTCCTCTCTGTAGATTGATGCAGTGTGATTTTGCCTTTATTCCTCCATCTCTCTCCCTGTTCTTCTTGTCCCCTCTTTATCTCTCCCTCTGACTCTCTGTCATCTCCTCTTGACTGATGGACTGATGGATGATGGCAGCTCATTCACTTCATGCTGCCCAATTTACAATTTCACCTCAGGTCTGTTTCTCTCTCTCTCTCTCTCTCTCTTTCTCTCTCTCTCTCTCTCTCAGAAGTCATGACTTAGGAGTCATTCAGTCTGAGGGTCAGTCATCTCCGTTATCCCATCAATCAGGCTGAAGCAGGTATAGAGGGGAAAATGGACTGAATAAGGAAGGAAGGAAGAAGAATTAGACAGATAAAAGAAACAAACAGTAAAGGTGAGGAGAGAAGAAGGGACTGAAACAGAAAAAAGAGACAGTGAGATGTATAGAGAAATGTGTAACACATGCCACATGTCTTGCTTTTTTTAAGTTTTGCACCAGAGTGAATAAAAAGAAAATGTCAGAAAATTCTCATCTTAAAAAATGTTTATGTTCTCAAGACTGTTCTACACTATAAATTTAGCATGACTAAAAGTAGAACACTGAGAATTTCTTCAGGCTAAAGGTCAGCTGTGTACAGAAAGAGAGAGAGATGACAGATGGAGAGAGAGAAAAAAGATCACACAGATCACAGAGTCTATTCACAATACTGACAGATTTTAATCTTCAGGGCCCAAGACTAACACAAGAATGGACAGATAAATAAATAGATGGCCTGATGATTAACTGAGTAATGAATTGGAAAGATCAATACACTGATAAGCAATCAGTTGGATGGATGAAAGGATGGGTGGAGTGAAATACTAATGATTTCATGAAAGATTGGCAGGATACATATATAAGTAGTAGATGGGTGGATAGAGGAATAGATGGATAGATAGCTGGTTAATGGGCTGAATGGATGGAAATAATGAAGACATGAAAGATTGAATGGATAAACATACAAAATAGTAGATGGACAGATGGATAGGTGAATGAATAAATGAATGGATGGATTGAGGTGCAAGCACAAAAGAGATGGATGTTGACTTCACAAGAGCATGGAGTGACCACTCTCCGCTGAACATCCACGGCTCCTCCGTGGAGATCATCAAGAGCACCAAATTCCTTGGTGTTTACCTGGTGGAGAACTTCACCTGGTCCCTCAACACCAGGTCCATAGAAAGGTCCATAGTTCAAGAAAGCTCAGCAGCATCTCTACTTTCTGCAAAGGCTGAGAAAAGCCCAGCTTCCACCTTCCATCCTCACCATGTTCTACAGAGGGTCTACAGAGAGCATCCTGAGCAGATGCATCACTGCCTGGTATGGAAATTGCAATAGTGAGGACAGCTGAGAAGATCATCTGAGTTTCTCTTCCTTCCATCACAGACATTTACACCTCACGCTGCATCTGCAATTGCATTGTGGACGACCCCACACACCCCTCACACACACTCTTCACCCTCCTGCCATCTGGCAAAAGGTACCAAAGCATTCGGGCCCACATGACCAGACTGTGTAACAGTTTCTTCCCCCAAGCCATCAGACTCCTCAATACACAGAGACTGGACTGACACCAACCCACGCACACATACACACACACACACACACACACACACACGATCAACTGAACACCACTCCACTCCCTTTGCAATTTTTGCACATCTCTTTCTTAAATTGCTGCTAAAATATTGTACACAAAATACTGTATTGACCACCTGCACTCTCGCTGCTAACACTGTATTTGTCATAGTAAATACATAGTGTCATAGTATGGTATGTTTACATTTACAGCATTTTACTATTATATTGTTATATCTTTTTGCACAATCAGTTACATATGGCACTCAGTCCACTTTAGCAACCCAAGACTGTGTACTAGTCATTGCTGCACTGTCCTTTACTGCCTCTATTGTCCTGTTTTAGGAAATTTGTACTTGTCTTGCTCTGTTTCACGTTTGCACACGTGCACTTTATGTAGTTCTGTGTAGTCTTTAGTTAGTTCTGTGTAGCCTTAGGTAGTGTCATGTTGTTTTATGTAGCACCGTGGTCCTGGAGGAACGTCGTTTCGTTTCACTGTGTACTGTACCAGCTGTATAAGGTTGAAATGACAATAAAGCCACTTGACTTGATATACTGATAAACAAAAGGACAGATTGGTATACAGATGGTTGAATAGATAAATGAGTAATGGTTAAATTACTAACTGCATTATTTGAAAGATGTATGTATGTATGGATGGATGGATAGACGGATGGATGGATGGATGAAGGATAAATGTATATATAAATGAGTGGGAGGATTAATAAATGCAGTGGATGAGATGATGGATGAATGGATGGCTTGCTGGCTGAATGGATGGATGAAGGAATGGACTTTTTAATGATAGTTGGATGAATGACTGTACATGTACCTGTATGAAGGGATAGACAGATTAATGAATACAGTGGTTGAGCTGATGTATGGATGGATGGATGGATGGGTGGAAAGATGAATGAGTCACAGGAAGAATGCATGGACGTATGGATTAATAAATGCATTTGATCTTCTGATGGATGGATGGATGGATGGATGAAGTATTGAATGAATGAATATATATATATATATATATATATATATATATATATATATATATATATATATATATATATGAGTGGATGAATGAAATGATGGATATATGAAAGAATGGGTAAATGGATGAATGGATAGATTAATAGATGAAATTCTACACTGGCACTACAATCTGACCCTCAGTTATAAAGCTTTATAATGAGTGATTTGGGCATTTTGGACGTGTGGAAGTGGTTTATCAGAACGTGAGCTGGAGAGTAAGCCATATTCTTCCACTTCTGCTGTACTCAAACATCCTGCCAGCTCCAGTAAACATGGCCCTCAGATGACGCTCCGCTTTTTCCCCCCTCTTTTACGAGAACTGCCCTGCACTGATTTGATTCGGTAAATAAAACACTCCAGATTGTTTGATTATGGACTAATCATGGTATCGGCCAGCAAAAACACTCCGTTTCCATATTACTGCCTCTCGCAGTGACTCTCACAGCAGTGATAAGGACAGAAAAAAAGCAATGTTTAGAGGAGTTCCTCGGAAAGGGTATTTATAGGAAACACACACACAGGGATCACATGTCTGACCATTATGGTGTGTTGACGATATTTCCATCTCTGCATGTGGAGATATCAGAGCTGGAAAAGCAGAAACGCTGACAGGAACTCACACGCTGTAAACACCACGAGATGGTTCTGTCTTACAATAAACCATCCATGAAGAAGAAAACAATATCCAAAAAAAACCTTCAGCGGTTTTATACACTGTCGCATTCTGATTGGTCAGAAGGTGTTGATTAGTTCTCTAGAACAGCAGCTGGGAAAATAGCGCTCGTTCTAATACATTATTGTTTCTGTGTAAATGTATAATCCTGGAATTTCCGTAAATAATGTCCGTAAAGAGACATTTATTTAACATTTACGCAAGGAGTCTTCAGTGTCAGCGCTTTGGAACAGTAAAGCTATAACTCAAGTTTTCCAGCATCATCAGGACAGAGTTCACGCTTTTTTTCACTTTAACAAGCTGCATTTTATCTTATTAAAGTCAAGAGAGAAAAAAAGATGCTGCTATAATGTAAGTGACAACAGGAACTTGATTCACAGATGTTCCACAACATTAAAATGTAACTATACACACGTAAAATGTATGATGTGTCATTCTTTAATATAAAAGATTGTAATCATTGGTACATTTCTGTGGTATTAGAGGAATAAAACACTTGGGTATGGAAACTGTTTTATTCCTTACTTTTATACAGAGTATTTAGTCATGTTCGGCTTATTGGACATGTTCCAGAACTTCCAGGAGTTTAACCATTCACCTCATGCGAGTAATTTAGAGAAAGCAAATATTTATCTGTGGTTGAGAGAGACAGAGACAGGAGGAGAATCAGATAAGCCTGCCTCACATAATCGTTTGGCCCAAAGACACAAAAATGTCTCTATAATGATAATCGACTGTTTCGGTTCCATGATTCGCTCGAGCCTGAAGCAGTTCTTTATTTCTATTGAACATTCTTATTGGCCTGATTCGCACGACCCTGAGCACAAAGGTGTCCATCAACATGTCCTCATACAACTCTGCGCTCTCTTATTTTAATATTTAAAACGTGACCTATTGTCTTGACACAGCGCTTTTTTAAGATACAGGATAAACACTAACATTATTGATTCAGGTTTGTGAAAATATTTGCATGCAAACACAGCCAAAAGACACACACTTCTTATCCTGACACATCAGCTTCTCTCTCTCTCTCTCTCTCTCTTGCTCTCTCTCTCTCTTTCGAGGGAAATCACACTCAGACATGCTCTCACACAGAATAAAGCAGCTTCATGTTTCAAAAGCAGGCCAAAGAATTTTAAATGCATGTGTCCAGAAATTGATTAAGATTTAAGCAGCAGCTCATCATTTCACCGCTTCTAAATAACACCATCTTCAACCGAGAACATAATACCTCATACACCAATCTTCGTACATATGACAGCGTCGCACTTTGCCACTCTTTTTAGAGCCATGACTGACAGACTGAACATACACTTAACACTTCAACTGGTTTACAAACCAGTGCAGAACGATGGAGATGAAATCTTCTCAATCTGTGTGCCAGAACACAACCACAGCTCCTGCGAGAGCCAAGAAAGAAGTCGCAGGAGCAGGTTTTTTTTTTTTTGGTCAGATATGAAGCTGGGTGACACGTTTACCGCATTCACTCATTGCTGTACAAACATCCTTTAACTTTCACTTTGTTTTGCTTAATTTTTTTTATCCTTTTATTTTTAACTTCCTCTATCATTATAGTTATTGTTTATTCTTCTATTCCTTGTTGAATTTTTTTAAATATTTAATGTAAAGCACTTTAATACTTGGACTCAAAATGAAAAGTGCTATATAAATAAAGATTATTAGTTTTACATGATTATTATTCATTCATCTTCAGGAAGTGCTTTATCCTGATCAGGGTCGCTGTGGTTTAAATTAGTAATTTGTTTATATTTTGGAAAATAGAACCAACTAAATTCCTTAGAGGTCGGCACAGTGGTGCAGCTCCAGGGTCCACGGTTCGATCCCGAGCTCGGGATTGTGTAGCATGTTCTCCCTGCGTCCGTGTGGGTTTCCTCCAGGTTCTCTGGAGGTTCTCCAAACACGGCAGTAGATGGATTGTTGACTCTAAATTGCCCCCTAGGTATGAATGTGTGTGTACACGGTGCTCTTTGATGAACTGGAGTCACATCCAGGGTGTATTCCTGGCTCACACCCGGTTCTCCTGGGATAAGCTCCGGAACCACTGTGACCCTTACCAAGATAAAGCTCTCACTGAAGATGAATGAATGAATTCATTCATTTGAAAAGATTGTGGACGGGTACAAATAAAAATAATATCTTCAGGAGTGGATGGGATTGATCAGAATTCCTTTAGGAGTAGGCAGGAATGGGATTAAAAAAACAATCCCAGTTTGGGCTGAAAATTGAAAAAGAGTATTTGTATTTAAAACTGTTAAATGAGGCTGCGTACATTTGGACCACTTTTAGCCCAAAATTTAACTTCTTTCTGAATTTTTTTGCTGTCTCAGTCTTCTGAGATTTTTTTCAATGTATTATGCAATTATCTCCCGCTTAATAAAATGAGCATAGAGCAAGCCTTCGTTCTACCGGCATCTTCAAGCTGTTGCTGAGTGACTTTTTCATCCCTACAGCCGTCCTTTCATTCATTATATTTCATTTTTCCTCCAACAATATTAATTTCTCAGTCTTTACTGAGAGGAGAACTCACAGCTTTTTCTGTGTGCTGTGTCTTTGTTTGAAAAAAAAAGGGTTAGAGAATAAAAAAGCACACACACACACACACACACACACACACACCATCCTCCTAGTACACAAACTGCAATCAATGTGTATAAGACCTCACAGATTGGTCTGTTGGACTCCCTGTTATGATCTGATTCGCTCAGAAGAGCAGAGGGCGGAGTCCCAAAGGGAGGGAGTGGATATAAAAGGGAGCACCTGCTATGCGACAGAGGCATCTGTGAGCTTTTACTACAAGTCATAAAAACAAGAGGAGAGGAGTTTGAAGATAAGCCGCTGTGCTGAAAGTAAAGATTCTGAGAAAGCTGAAGGAGAAGAAAAAGAAAGAGAAGAAGGAGAAGAAGAAGTGGAGCCTGCAACGTGAAGAAAAATAGAAAGAAACCTCTATTCGCTCTATCCACCAAACCTTTAAGCAGCAGGAGATCCATTTCCTAGACCATGTCTCTGGACGTGAAGGAGAAGACCCAGGTGCGTCTGGTGTTCATGGGAGCAGCCGGCGTAGGCAAGACTTCGCTGATCCGTCGCTTCCTGAACGACTCGTTTGAGACGAAACACAGGCGCACGGTGGAGGAGCTGCACAGCAAAGAGTACGAGTTCTCGGGCATCAAGGTGACCGTGGAGATCCTGGACACGAGCGGCAGCTACTCGTTCCCTGCCATGCGCAAGCTCTCCATCCGCAACGGCGACGCCTTCGCACTCGTCTACTCCATCGATGATGCAGAGTCTCTTGAGACGGTCAAGAATCTGCGTGATGAGATCCTGGAGGTCAAGGAGGACAAGTTCACACCCATCGTGGTGATTGGCAACAAGAGAGACCGTGATGAGTGCAGGCAGGTGAGCGTCGAAGATGTCCTGGCTACGGTGGAGCTGGACTGGAACAACAACTTCCTGGAGGCATCAGCGAAGGAGAACGAGAATGTCGTGGAGGTGTTCAGAGAACTTCTCCAGCAAACCAACCTGCCCAGGCGGCTGAGTCCAGCACTGAGACGACGCCGAGAGACATTTCCTAAAGACACGAGCTTCAGGCCTCCTATGAATAAAACCAACAGCTGCACAGTGTCCTAACCTCAGACATCCAACACGTTGAGGACGTTTCTCCAGGAGGAAACATCTGCAAGATGAACAACACCTCCATACATCTCACTCTGTCTGAGAACACTGAGATCTTCTCTGCATCGTTCTTTCATGCAGGAGAGAAAAATGAACAGAACGAAGAACAGGTGAAAACACTGAGCAAAGATGACAACACCCACAATTCCTCTCTGCTTCCTGACTGCAGGTGAGGGAGGACCCGAAAGAGGAAAAAAAAAACAGAATAAATCTATAAATGAACAGAAAGGTAAAGAACTGACAAAGACTCGTTTAAATGTTTGTGCTGCTCCAGAAAAGACGTTCGATCAATGTGTTAATAATATTTTGCATATTGTGTTAGTGTTGCTTGTAACAAATCCACGCTCGCCATATTGTGAAGATTAATTCATAAAAAATCAATTATACGCCATGCTGACAAGTTGTTGTTTTTTTTCTGCGGGTTCTTGAGCCAGGGGTTCCTACAATCAACTACTGTTGCTTTAGAGACTTTATAACTGAGTAATAAGCTGAACACTTGGTCATGAGATTTGAACAGATTTAATCTAAAAGCTAAAACTCTAATTTAAAAAGTCAGCATATTAAAAAAATTATGTAAAAAATATATATTTCAAAATATTATAATTTGGTTTATGCAGAAGATCATTTCAGGAATAAAATTTCTAATGGCTTCAATAAAAATAAATGTGATGGTATTATATCATATGAACCTAATGTGCTTAATACTTGAATAGAATGTATTTCATTTAAAAAAATTAATCTTTGCTTTAATGGAATAATATTAAAGGAAATTAAATATTTTTTTTAGAAAGGGGTCCACTGGCTGCAAAAGTTTTGGCACCCACCATCCAGGTACACCAATCAACGTATAAACCCGGCAACTCATTGTAATTGTGCATTTAAACATATTATGTCTTCAGTATATTACATATAAATGTCATGTATTTTATATATGTATACATTAACTGATGATGTTGTTATTATGTATACATGAAGAGATAGAAATATAAAAGTGTATAAAAACAAACCCGATATTGTCCACTGTTTGATGAATTTGTTTTGAACTTGATCACATGCACTTTGTCGAGTATTTTTTTACACATACGTAAAATGTTTGTTTGTTTTTTTTACATGAACTGTACATGCATGTATAAAATGTGTTTCAAAGAAGAATTAAATTCCTGAAAATGTTTTTATTTTCTTTTTAAAGGATTGTACTCTCTCTGAAATTGTGCCCTACTGTCTATATTCTACTAACGACAAAGTGCATTATGGGTATTCTGTACTTCAGGTTAACATATGTTGTCCACTGTAGTTAATAAACAACAAAATGATAAACCTCAAAATAGTGCACTATGTAGTGGATAGGGTGCAGTTTTTGGACGCTTGCTGCATGTTAGGAGTTGCATGTTTTAATAAATGTATGACATTAACAGAATTTTAAAAACAGAAGCAGTTTAATTGGTTAATGTTCATGAAGATTTTAGCTTCATACATGACTTTCTTCAAGGAAATTGAATTGTCTTTGTTTTAAAAACACATTTTTGGAAAAGTCAAGATTGGTAATGTAATAAACGATCCAATGAAAAGAGCTCTGACTGATTTTGTTAATCAGTGTTGCCCCCTGGTGGTAACATCATATCAGTGCAAATAAATATCTGTATAAAGGACACTGGAGCAACAACGCGTCTCTGCCGCAAGGGTTTTAGAAAGGTTTTTTTTTTTTAAATTCATGATTTTGAGATCATCCACACTTTCTGACCATCAGCAGATTTAAAGAGTTTTGTATTACATTGTATTTGGTCAGATTTTACTGTGAATTTTAGTCGTATATATCTACAGAGAGAGTCTATCAGGAAAGTTTTTTTTTTGAATATTATATTTATTGAGGTATTTTTAGATTTTCAGACACACAAAAAACAGTCACAAAACAAGACAAAACACAGCTACACAGGTATAAAATAAAATAAAAATTTTTTTTTTTAAATTTTAAAAAAAAAACACTCCTTCAGATTCAATTTAGCAGTTAACCACAACACCGGGTAGAGGCAAGGGAGGTCAACACAGACTTTTGCTCAATGTGACATTATGGACAAGTTCAAATAATACTAATAACAATAAAATAAAAATAATAATAAATAATCACCTAGGTATTTTAGCTTTAAAGCAAGGGTGATGGGGAAAGTGACACTAAAAATAGAGAGCTGATAGATTTGCAAGAGCCAACATTGTCACTAGCTTTGACAAGTAATTGAGAAAAAATAAAAAAATAAATAAATAATAGAAAGATTCAAATATTCAAATGTGGTAATTAAAAAACACACACACACACACATGGGTGTATTAACATTGACACAGAAGTTAAACAAAACTACAAAGTTTCAAGCGGTGTCATGGTTATTGGAAATTTTTAGCAGGTGATTGAAAAGAGGCCTCCAAGAAGCTTCAAATAGATCTATATTTCCAGACATACTATATCTAAGCCTTTCTACATGAAGGGTGGAAGAAAGTTCAGAC
>CM040455.1:33667837-33742107 GCA_022758105.1 Pangasianodon gigas | reverse complement strand
TCTAATTTGTAGGTATCTAAAGAAGTGTGAAGCAGGAAGGTCATATTTCTCTTTTAGCTGAGAAAATGTTGCAAAATTGTTGTCTATGTATAAATCTCTCAAGGTGAGGATTCCTTTTCTAGCCCAACCTATGAACACTGGGTCTAGTAGTGAGGGCTTAAAGGCAAGGTTACGACAGACAGGAGCAAAAAAGGAGGTAATTGGCAGTTTGAATGTCTTACTGATCTGACGCCATATCCTGAGGGAGTTATTAATCATAAAGTGGGATCTTACTGCAGCTTTAGGTTTTTCTGGGGCAGCAAATAGCAATGAGGAGAGAGATGAGTTTGAGGCACCCCGCTCAATCATAAGCCATGAAGGGAGGTCAGCTGAATGACTATCGGGGCATGGGTCCTGCCAAAAAGTTAAGGCTCTACAATTGGCAGCCCAATAGTAGTGTTGAAAATTTGGCAAACCTAACCCCCCCAAAGACCTAGGCTTACACACATGCAGTTTAGATATTCTATGTGCTTTAAAGCCCCAGATGAACGGCAGTACAATAGAATCTAAAGTTTTGAAGAACTTTTTGGGCAAATAAATTGGTAAATTCTGAAAAAGATACAAAAATCTGGGTAATATCACCATCTTAATGGCATTCACACGCCCCATCATTGGTCTGTCAGGAAAGTTGACACAAAAGTTTAGGCCCAAAGTTAATGCAAACAAATTAAAGGGTTAATTAAGATTAAGTGTTTGAGTGCTTTGGTTATTGAGCAACCCTGATTTGGCCCAGCCCTGCCCAATGTACATCTAACTTTGGCCCTTATGATCAGGCTAAACCTGATGCAGCAAAGAAAAGAAATTCCTGAAGACCTGAGTAAAAAAGGTGTTGAATCCTATCAGTCTGGAAAAGTTTACAAAGCCATTTCTAAAGTTCTGGGGCTCCACAGAACCGTAATCAGAGCCATATTGCCCAAATGGAGAAAGTTTGGAATAGTTGTTAAACTTCACACGAGTGGCCGTCCTGCGGAAATCCATTTAGTTTGCCAGGAAGCACCTGAGGGATCAACAAGAACTCTGCAACAATGTTCTATGGACAGATGAATCAAATGTGGAACCTTTTATTGTTTCCTTTTATGCATTATTAGGCTTTGCTTAAAGATCGGAAGACATTCAGTGTAAAAAAAATGTGCAGAAATGCAGAAAATCAGGCAAGGGGCAAATACTTTTTCACAGCACTGTAAATTAAAAAAACTGCAGGTCTACATCATCACACACTGACCTCAGAAGACACTGGACCTCATTTATCCAAACTGAACTACAAATTACCGTCAGGTTCACAGAAGTTGAGAATCTTTATCCCTAAGTTGCTTTTGTAACACATTAAGCTGTTTATTGTAATAGTTTACACCACAGCGCTGCTGAATTCTGGATCCTGATTGGTCAGAAGGTGTTGATTAATTCTCTATAACAGCAGCTCTGACAGTAGTGAAGCTGCAGATCACAGGTTTATATTAATGTGCTCGTTCTAATACGTTATCGTTTCTATAGTAACAGCTCATTCACAGGGACTCATGCAGCGGACACTCCATATAAACTGATTAAGGAAGGAGTCTCCAGTGTCAGCGCTTTGTAACAGTCAGAGCTGGAATTGTAGTTTTTCTGACATCTTCAGGACAGAGGAGTTAACGCTTCGCGGTTTCTCGGTAACATGACAAGCTTAACGTAGTTTAATGTGTTAAAACAGCTTTGCATCAGATCGTATCACACCACCCTGTCGTGGATTATTTTCCTATAACAGCACAACACCATGTGTTTTATCCTTTACTTATAATGGGGGAAAGCTTACTGTGAAACTCGGTGCTTTATATTTAGTTTATGGAGTCGTTCTTTTCCTAGCTGACAGTTATGATTAATAACGTGAGAGAAAGTCGCTGTTTTCTCCTGATTCATTACACTGCAGAAAATATCATAGGAAGTAAATTATGAAGCTTATTTCTAGATATTTTTACTTATTTCAATTATCCCATAGTGAGAAATATTTATTCAGGATAACTTCGCTTGCTTTCATTTTTGCAGTGTATAAAGGGCTTCTCTACAGTCAATAACACGTACACTCCTGGGCCAAGCACAAAATGGCAAGTATGAAGCTTTTAATGGTCTTAACAACTAAGCATTGGTTAGAAAATGAGCGAGAATGAAACAGATGCACTCCTGAGAGCTCCTGTGTCTCCATTTGCTGGTTTCATTTTGCTGCAGTGAACTGTTTGTTTGGGGAAAAGCTAGAAACAGGGAACTACTTCTATAGTCTTCTTGTACGCAAAGGTCAACTCATGATAATGATTCAAATGTTTGATGTAAAATTCAAACTAACACATGTCTGGGTGCACTAAATGCTCCAAAATATCTTCTGGGATGTTTTTTTCTTGAAAGGTTAGTCGTTATTTGGTTATCTGCCGCACCTGATGCAGCTCATCAAGAGCCACGAGGCTTAAACATTTAAAGCAATCAATGGGAAAAGCTCTTGCATACTAACTTTCTTTATGTATTTGTTTAATTCTTGCTCATTTCCTGACCAATGATTTGTTGTTAAGACCATTAAAACTTAATATTTTGCCATTTTGGGCTTGGACCTTTTGTTTTGCCCAGGAGTGTAATGTGAAAGTTATCGTGTTATGTTTGGATTGGGTTTACGGTAATTGTGTGTGATCTGGTGTTGCTTTACATCAAGCAAGTTCCTGTACACTGTATTTTTGTTCCTTTAAAAACAGAAAATTAAAAAAAAATATGTCAATGAACAAAGCATGATTCAAGCACCCGCACTGTGAATAATGTGTTTTTACAGTAAGGAAATTATAATCATGTAATATACATCATGCAACAGACACACACACATACAGGTATAGCTTGATTGCCTTAAATGGCATACACACACTTCCTTACATGGATCACTCACACACACACACACACAATGCCGGCCTTGTCCGTGTGTTTCCCGTTTCCCATCTCAGCTCTGATAGCTGCACATTGTCTCACACGAGGAAGTGGCCAAGAGTCGGTTGCTGTCTAGTTCCTCTTTGGATCATGCTTACACTTACACACACACACACACACATACACACACTCACACACGCCTCATTCTCACTGCACACAGTCACACAGTCACACACAGACATTCCACCCTGCCTCAGTTTCAGGTAAGTGGCATGTTTACTGCTAATTTGACTTCGCTAGCTGTCGCTGAATAATTCTGACTTATTTACAGTTTAAATCTGAAGTTGTTTTTTGAACATTTTGTGGATTAGAAAAGCAAACACACATGACTTGTGAAAGAAAGTGTGAGTAAAGTGCAACGTTGGATTATATTCTGCTTTTTCTGTAAAATTTCTGAAGGTGAAGTTCTTCCTTACTGCAATCTTTAGTATAACTGGATAACAGAAGTGAATTAATGTGTGAATGTGAATGAATGAGTAATTTTACAAAACTAACTGAATGTGTGAATGAATGAATGAATAATCTTGTACAGATGAAGGAAAGTATAAATATACTTGAGTAAGTAAATGAATGTATGAATGATTTCACGATTAATTTTGATTATTTTGTGAATAAGTGAGTGAATGAATGAATAAATCCATGAACGAATAATTTTACACAAGTACATGAATGTACGATATGAACGAATGAACAAATAAGCTTGCACAAGCTTCAGTTACAATACATAAGTATATAAAGAATCTTACACAAGTGAATGTGTGAATGAATGGATGGATGGATGGATGGATGAATAATCTTACACAAGTGAATACATGTGTGAATGGATGAATAATGATCTTTTTCAGATGTATATATGTGTGAATGGATGAATAATCCTACACAAGTGAAGAAAATGTGTGAATGGATGAATTAATGATGTTTTACTAATGAATAAATGTAAGTAAATGAATGAATGAGTGTGTAAGTGATTAAATGGTTGTGTGTGTAAACAAGTCTTGTACATTCAGATAAATTAATTAATGCAAGTTATTAAATAGGTGAATGAATGAATGAATGAATGCCCTGAGGTCTTTGCCTCTGGACTTGGTCCAAGCTCCACAGCAGCTTTAATGAAACCTGCGGAGTTTAGAACAAGTACAGCGTCTCTGACACTACAACACGTTACCCAGAATGCATTTCACACGTTTCATATCGATGTCAGAGGATGATCCATTGCAGCTCTGGCTGCTGAGTCGACGTTAAATCGTAGAGCGGATCATTGTGACCAGCGCTATATGATTTGCTCTGACGTGATGTACGTCTAACTTTAGCGTTCAGTCTTTATCTGGTGTGTGTGACATAACAACATCATGTCATGTGTTTATATAGAGCTACATGTAATACGCCTATTTTAAAACACTGTTACTCAGATCATGGTAATTCCCCTTCACACTTCCTCTGACTTCATGGATGAGTGTAACTTCTGCAATTCCGATGACTTTAGGAAGTCCGATTTCCTCAAATCACTCGAGAAATCTGAACTATTTGAAAGTGTAAAATCAGTCTTAGTTAAACAGCCAAGTGGTGTTTCATCCATATATTCATCCATCCATCATTACATACATCCTTCCATCAGTCAGTGTATCCATCCACCCAACAGTAGATCTATTCATACATTAATCCATCCATATATCAACCC
This sequence comes from Pangasianodon gigas, assembly GCA_022758105.1. Lineage (NCBI taxonomy): Eukaryota > Metazoa > Chordata > Actinopteri > Siluriformes > Pangasiidae > Pangasianodon > Pangasianodon gigas. The sequence goes on along the minus strand of CM040455.1, from coordinate 33,737,456 downwards.
ATTCATCTGTATATCCATCCTTTCATCAGTCAGTATATTCATCTATCCAATGGTAGATCTATTCATATATTCATCCATCCATATCTATTCATCCATCCATATATCAACCCATTCATCTGTATGCATCCATCCAGCATCCACCCATCCATCCATTAGTAAACCATCCACCCAACAGTAGATCTATTCATACATTCATCCATATATCACCCCATTCATCTGTATATCCATCCATCCATCCATCTATTCATCCATACATTCATCCATCCATCCATCAGTCCATCTATCCATCAATATATTCATCCATCTGTATTGTCATTAATCCACCCATGAGTATATCAGTCCATACATCCACCCATCCATCTGTCCTTCAGTATATCAATCCATTCATCTGTATATCTTTTCATACATTTAACCAGCCATCCATCCATCAGTATATCAATCTATACATTCACCCATTCATTAATCCATTCATCCGTAAATGCATCCACCAATTCATTAATCCATCAGTAAATCCATCCATCTATCCATTCATTCATCAGTCATACTGATCCATCCATTTTTTCAGATGTGCACCAAGCAACAGAGAGGCAAAAGTTCAGTGTAATGCTACCTATTATTACTAGTGTCTCCGTTTTCTTCTAAGCCCACAGCTCCGCCTTCTTGTTTTCTATTGGCTCACAAGAAGAGGTTTGTGAATTCACAGGTCAAAGGTCAAGTATATAGTTGCCTATATAGTCGGTGCAAGTCCTATGTCCTTTCCCCTTCAGTGAAATGGCTTTTCCACCAGGTGAATTTTATTTGTGTTTGTTCTGATCACTTCTTTAGCTGGTGTAAAGTTAGGTGTAAAGTTTTTAGGCATCTCTCGTATCGCCAGAACAAAGGATCAAAAACTGTAAATGGTACGGCTCAACATGTCTATTAAATCAATGTAGTGTTTAAGAAATTATATATTTTTATGTCTAAATATTTAATACAAACATATTAAAATATGAAATGTAAAATTTTTATATTTTAAATATTTTATAGAATAAATATTTCTATTTTTTAATTATTTACTTAGCTGGCTGTCAAGCTATGTAAAGTTTGTTTCCATAAAAAAAATTGTCTTATCATTAAAGGAATGAATGTAAAAGAAAATTGTCCATTTTTCTTGATTTATTGGTCCACCATTTTTATACATGACACCAGACAGACGTGAAAAACAGAACAGAATATTTTGAACAGGAGGTGTATGGTGTATATTGTGAAATGTAGTGCATATTTCACACAAAAAAGTGGAAGTGAGAACACTGTTAGAGCACCACGCTGTCCAACAGACACGGAATGACGTAGTGTTTCTCCTCTATCTCCTCTTCTCCTCCATGCTGAGACTGTTGTTGAAATAATTACGCTGTAGAAGGAGCATGAGCTTCCTGCACAAGGAATATTTTCATACTGCCGTGCCTTTTTTTTTTTGTTTTTTTTTGATAAAACAGGATCTGAAACCACCAGACGAAACACTAGGCACCACAGGAAAAGGCCCCAGACTGGTCCTGGATCAGCGTGAGGACTCGTTATGCTCATTAACATGCCGTTAGTCGTCCACGGTGATGTTGCGGAACAGGTAGGCCATGGATTCTCCGTTATGGATGCGACGGATGGCTTCAGCCAGAATCATACTGACGTCCACCGTCTTGATCTTGGGACACTGAAGCTTCTGGACCTCGTGGGGGACCGTGTTAGTCACCACCACCTGTGTGATGAAGCAGTTACGATTACTACCTCAAAGCTGATTACAGGACATGAAGTGTTTTATTCCTCTTACACCACAGCAATTTGCCAATGATTATTATTTATTAAAGAACAACACGTCATACATTTTTACCCTTTTATAGCTACATTTAATGTTGTGGAACGTCCACAAAGCAAGTTACTTCCTGTTCTCACTTACGTTATAGCAGCTATAAACAGTCGTTCAATCACTAGCCTCTCTTTTTTTCTCTCCCTTGACATTAATAAGGCAAGCTTGTTGTGTTTTTTTTTTTTTAACCGCAAAGGGTAAAAACCCTCTGTCCTGACGATGCTGGAAAACTTAAAGTTACAGTTTTACCTCTGACTTTTTACAAAGCGCTGACACTGGAAACTCATGTGACAAACATTTAAATCTTTTTTTCCCTTTGTTAAATAACAGCTTTTTTTAAATCTGTTTATCATTAGTCATACATTATGTGGAACTTCCTCCACACAGATCTTAAAGATTCGATTGTTGATTCTTTTGTCCTAGTATTTAAACAGTGGAGTTCACTGTAAACGCCTACACGAATAACATGACAGCGAGATTAACACCGGCGTGTTCTACAAACCGTGTGATTTACATAACAGTCATTTTCAATCAACAGCACTGACATTAAACAGCACAAGAAAACCTGAGTCACTCGTGCTGTTTCTCAGTAAACAGTGTATTTCTGTTTTAGCTGTGTGTGACTCACAATCACTTGCTAATTCACTCCCTAATTGAGGCTCTAATGTGAATTAACTACACACGTTATGCTCTAATGGTCATTACTGTAGCTCTAAGTGGCACACATTTACCATTACACAGTTTTACATTATTAGCGCAGGAAGAAAACATCCTCACCTCGTCTATAAGGGACTCCTCGATGAGGCGCGGGGCGTCGGCCGAGAGCAAGCCGTGAGTGGCCATGACGTAGATCTTATACGCTCCTCTCTCCTTCAGAATCTCCGCCACCGCCACAAAGTCCTGCACGTCATCGATGATATCATCCTAAAAAAAAATTTATGAATAAAGACAAAAAAAGAGATTAAATACATTCAAAAGTTTTTTTTTTCAGAATAACAATTGTTGAACCTGGTCTGTTTATCTTTTATTTTAAAGATAAATGAATTTTTTTTGTATTTTTGTGTTATTATTTTACTATTTGTTTGTAAATTATTTTATTAATGTGCTTTATCTTTTAAATAATTTAATCATTTAGACTAACAAGTGTTTTATATATATGTGTGTGTGTATTATTATATGTGTATATATTATTATTATTATTATTATTATTATTATTATTACTACATCTGTCATAATTTTTAGATTTTATATACATTATATAATATTTTTATAATCCCCCACCCAAAGAGGCTTTCCTTATTTATTTATTTATTTTTATTTATTTATTTTATTTTTTTTTACTTTCTGGACCTTCTGTGACTTTTTCCATGACTGATTTCGATTGACAACAGTATCATGAGGGGAAAAAAGAAGAAAACATGAAATGTTATGATGGAGGCTGCAATTCTTACTTTAAAACATTTTATGCATTTTCCTATTTTTCCAGAATTTCTAGATCTGTGAAAACACCAGTAGGATCTTTCTGATTTGTATAATTGCACATTTTCGATTTTATATTCTTAATAAACAATGAATTAATGAATGCTAATTCGGTTCATGATGGACCTCTGGGATCTCAGTTTGGGAAAAATCTTTCATCTTGTGTTTTTCTGTCTCCCTTTAGTGGTTGTACTGTGCCATTACACATATAGTGCATTTAAAAAATACTGGGAATAAAAAATGACATTCCAAAAAAATGTAACAAAATAAAAAATAAGTAATAAATATTGTTTTTTTGTTTTTTGTTTTTTTTAAATGGACATGTAGCCAGTCAATACAACAATTATGCTCCAGTACCATGATTTGTGTGTGAAAGAGTGAACAATACTTACAATAATGATGGCGATTCGACCTCCAACGTCTCCCACCACGGTGATGGGTGGTTTCTCTTTAGCCATCATCACTGCACAGGAACATTGAAACGTTATTTATCATCACGTTTCACACTAAATTTGTGGCTTAAACAGTCAATTTATGCCTTGACCACACACATACACACCACTGCTTATTTTAGAATAAAATAGAGTTAGAATATATATATATATATATATATATATATATATATATATATATATATATATATATACACATACATATAAAATTCCAAATTAGACATAGAATATTTTATAAAACATTTTAAGTATGTGGTTTTAGAGTTGCTGTTCATTGTGCATTGTGTGTGTGTGTGTGTGTGTCAAGTCATTCCTTCACCTGCTCCAACCTCATAAATACAGCAATAAACTCAAATAAAACGAGTTACACCTCACCAAACCATGCTGCAAAGTCAAACCACATCCTCATTTAAAAGCCAAAACAAATAGTTTGAGCCAAGATAAAAACATAAATGTCACAATAAAAAAAGAAAAGAAATAAATAGTAAATGAAACGCAAACCTATTGGCTTGTATGTACGAGAAATTTCAGGCAGAGCAAGGAAGCTCTTTCACTTGCTTGTATATATAAAATGTGAGAAACCTTTTTATTTTTTTTTTTTGCCAAGTTAATGTTGGATGCTAAAAGGGCACATGTGTACAGCCAAAAGCAGGATTTATTGATTTAATGACAAAATTAAATTGAATAGAATTTAAGCAAAATTAACAAAAAAAAAAATATTCAAGATACATACAGGCCATTTTAGCTCATCACCCTGAGAACAACCAGGACATGACGTCGCTGCTGGTTTTAAAGGTGCTATTGTCAATTTTATTTAATTTCTTAGAAGGATAAATAACCTGACATCTGTATAGGACATGATTTAAAAAAATAATTGGTTAAGCAATGACATCAGCACAAGTGCATTATTTGGCTGAAAAGTAACTGCATTCCCAGACCAGACTGCTTGTATTTGTTTACACGGGCCTTCTGTCAGTATTTTAATCAACACGCCCACAATGCTGCTTTACTCCGCCCCCATATCAGTCTGAAAATATGGTGGAATCTGATAAGCACTCAGAGTAGCCAGATACTTTTACAGGGAGGAACAGAACCATGCAGTGATTCTGAAAACCCCAATGACAAGAAAAACAGTAAAACCAGAATAAACACTGGAGTAGAATAAACTCTAATACTAAACTTTTTACAATCTCAAAGTTGCTGTACTGCATACACTTATGTGACTTTTATCACTTGTGATCTTCTGTTTTGTCAACATTGGAGTGTGTGCACTACATGAGTAATCGCATACTATATGATCTTTTGACCTGGAAAGATCCCTGGAAAAGTGCAATCCTGCTTTCTCATGAAAATAAATCTGAGTGTGGCCAATCATGTGACCTTGTCTGGCTGTACAGAACAAGAAAAAAAGAGAAATAAGAGGAAAATGTGGATTGTTTGGTTAGACTCAGGCAGCGAGGCTTGTCTGTTCTGCAAAGAGAACTGTTTGAGAGCTATTTTTATACTGTAAGCCACCAGGAACTGTGATTGTTCCTGTGTGATTTTTGCTGTTCCTAACAACTGTTTGGGCATGACATGAGAAATAATTTCTTATAAAAGCAATATTATTTTGTTTAAATTTTGCCCTTGTCCTCAAACAAATGGATGATCAACTGGATTCAGTGATCTGCTGCGCATGACAAAAGACGACTTTGATTTCCTCCCTGATTGTCACTGGCTGTTTCTCATCGCCGTTCTTGTTACATGGTGTAGCAGGGACCACACTACAAGACTCACTGTGAGAAAATCAAAACACAGCGATGGGTGTGCACAGTAAGGTCATAAATGAAGTCCAATGGCCTCCAAAGATTCTTCGGGCGTGGTTTTGTGCACATGAATGGAAGGTGAGTTCAAGCACTAAAAAAAAAATAAAAATTACTCCAATGTTGTTGTACTTCACCTACTTAACCACTCGAGCATCAATCTTGACTACTGCACCTTTAAAACATCTTTAATCCCAAAAAAAACTGCTTAACCTTCCAGTCAGGCATCCTAACGGTTGCAGTAATATTAAAAATGGGCGAAATTTTCTTTTCAATTCAGTACCAAATCGAAACAAGATCAGCAACCTGATAACAAACCTTTGAAAAGTTTTCTTCTGTCTTTGCAATTTCTACAGCAAGAAGAAGTTTGCATCAGGACCAGAATCTTGTTAAAAAGTGTTTTATAGTATTTTTTTTGTAAACCAGATCAAGTTGTGTAGGTTTAAAAGGAATATCTGCATTCTCCAAACCCCAAACACATCCGCACAAACAGCGTCAGGCTGAAAATGTGTAGAGAGATAGCGAGAAAAGCCCTAAAGCACACACACAGTGCAGGTCATGCATTTGAAGCACACAGCAGAGGAGATGCTCAGCTGCCATACTTGGAAGCTCGATGCCAGGGAACGGAGCTTGGTATCTACCTGTACGGCCGACAAATAAAGGAGGACTGGTTATAAATAAAGCATGTCGATAATAAATCAGCCAGTGCAGAATTAAAACAGAGGCTCTAGAAGTTCCACGTAATCAGAACTTCTACTGGAGGTTAGGCCTGGATTTAAACTTTACTAGCAAAGTCTTGTTTCAGTAGCCAAGTCTATTCAAATGTGTCAAATATATCATAACATTTGCTAACTTAGCTAGCTAGTGACCTGCTGGCCGGCAAGTTAACTGCTAGTAAACTAGCTTATATACTTGTTTCATGATATACATTTGTTCCATGATTTGTATAATGTTCTCTCTGATTTAATTAGTAGTAATGTGTCAAATGTGTCAAAACATGCCATAATAGCAATCATTAATATTAGCAAAGTTAGCTAGCTAACTACCTGCTTGCCAGCTAGTTAACAGATAGTAATCTAGCTCACATTTGTCAGTGTTTCTGTAGCCAAGTCTACATTTGTAGAATCCTCTTATGCCTGATTTTAATTAATAGCATTTTAAATGTGGATAATATACCAGAACAGCTAGCACTAACATCAGCAAACAAAGCTAGGTTACGACATGCTAGCCAGCTAGTCAACTGCTAGTAATCTAGCTCACGTTTGTCAGTGTTTCAGTAGCTGAGTCTTCATATGTATTCTTCTTTTATCCCTGATTCAATTACTAGTATTCACACGTGGTAAAATATACCAGAACAGCCATCACTAATATTATAAAAATAAATAGTCTCTCGTAGAGTTCAGTTAGCATGCTAATGCTGATCATGCTAGCTGCTCCCCACCTGTGTTAGCTGGGTCAAATTGTTCAGAACTATTCTTTAAATGTTTTTACAAAACAAATTATGTGGTTAAAATGAATAAAAGGCTTCTAGCTGTTATACAAAATGGCTGACTTTGCATAATTCTACCTGACAACAGTTAGCTGTTTTCTAATAATTAGCAGCCTTTTCATCTGACAGGATTTATACAGATTTATGCTACATGCAAACAGGTTTAGGTGTTTTTTAGGTGTTTAATGTTTGTTTCTTACAGGGCAGCTCAAGGCCTGGAGGTCCACACGAGGGCCTCAAGGCCGGAGGAGAGTTTCGACCATCAGCCAGATCAGACTCAGACTGAGCCTCGCCGTGAATTACTGCCAAACCGAGTCTCAGACGTTCGGCATACGACTGGGCTCTGAATAAACACACACATGCACACACACACACAGAGGGGAAAAAATAAGCCTGAGGTGAAATTTTTTGATAAACTAGTTTTACAGTAAACCGTGTTTTCGCAATCGTTCAGCTGCTCAATGCCAAACGCTCGCCAACTTGCGTTTTACCTCTTTGCAGCCGCGGGCGATTTTGCTACAATAACAGCATTTCTGAAGTCGGGGATCTGAGGAGGAACAAAAGCAATAAAGAGATGTTTAGGTGAGAAAATGAATGATGTAACTCCTAAAGCCATTTTTAATTAAAAGTCTGGTTGAAAGGTTAATAAGCTCACCACTGAGATCAAAGAGGATTAGAGGCAAAGTTATGACCATGCTATTGATATCACAACACACTATGCAATAAGAAGAAGAAGAACAAAAAGAAATGTGTTTAAAAAAAATATGCCGATATAGGAAAAGAATCAACTTCAGCGCAGTAACAGTAACTCTGCTTCATTACACCACCATGTCATTTATTATTTTACTATAACCGCACAACCCAAAGGTTTTATTCCTTATTAATCTTAGGTTTAACTTTTTATAAATGAAGTTAGTAAAAGTAAACATGTGCTGTTTATCTGTGGAACCTTAATATCGGCGACTTTATCAGCCAACTGATGAATCAGTCCGTCTCCATTAAAGAGACAGACCCAAGATAGAGGAGATCTTTTTTCTTTTTTAAAGCAGAGCTATCAGTACTCTTATCTGGTCTTTCCTAATAAAACCAACCACTCTTGGCCATGGCTAAAATGCTAAAATGTTAATCTAAAGCTATGTGCACAAAAATAGAGGATTTGCAGCGCGTTTAACAATTTAACAATCGCTGAAAATCGATTTTCCCGGTGTGTCCTGCTCTCAGCAATAAATGGACATGACACCCGGCCCATTCCACATTGTTCCTCGTTTATCTGTTTATTTCTTATTTGCAGTTGTAGCTTTTTCCAGGTAAAACTTGAAAGAATACAGATTAGCAGGTAGATAGAGCCCGTGACTCAGTGAGGTGTGTGTGTGTGTGTGTGTGTAAGTGTGTGTGTGTGTATAGAAGTGTGCTACCTCCTCCTGGATGTACTGCAGCAGAAACGGTGAAGCTCTCAGGTTATCCACAGGGAAGTTGAAGAAACCCTGGATCTCTTTCTGGTGCAGATCCATGGTGATGATGTGGGTCAGACCTGGAACACACACACACACACCCCTCTGGTTTAACTATGCATGAATATGCACTCATCACTGTCATGCATACTCACAGCTGAACGTTCGTAGCTCCCGTGCTTGTGAGATTTGAAGGATTTTTTTTATTGCCTACAACAAAGAAGCATTATGCTCTTAATCTCTAATGAGTGTAAGTACACGCCTTAATCCACCAGCTTAGAGCACTAGGCCACATTCCACACCTCGGTAAACACCCAAACACTTTAACAGATACACGTCGCTTATTTTGGCTTTATGCACAGCTGTACTAAAATGAAACACCCTAATTACAGCAGCTTAGTGGTGGTATGGGGTGCCAAAACTTTGTGCCGAGGAACAGAGGGGCCACTGTGAGTACTTATACACCTAAAATGTGACCTGTGTGGCAGGTGTAGCTGATAAAGAGGCTAATGGGTGTAGCTAGACCTAATAAAGTGCTCACTGAGTGTAAAGTTCACCCGTGTGTGTGTGTGTATATATGTGTATATATGTGTGTGTGTGTGTTTCTCCTACCCGCTTTAGCCAGCATGGATGCTAGCAGCTTGCAGACGATGGATCCTCTCTTCCTCATCTTGCACTGCTTGCTGTAGGGGAAATAGGGGATGACGCCGATGATGTTCTTGGCGCAGGACGTCTTCAGAGCGTACGCCATCACCAGCAGCTCCATGATGGCCGTGTTCACATCCCTGGACCCAAAACCAAAACAAGCACTTAACATCGCTTATGAGCACCTGTTTATTATGATAAAAGTATTTTTAAATACACCAAATATCCACGTCTTGATAATGTGTATTCTCAGATTTAAAGGCTTTTTTTTTATTCCTAATGAATTTATCTCCCTCAACTTTATGAAATGAATTTTATTGTCATTAAATCATATTTGGAAAGTTCATTTGAGTGAACTGAAAAGTGTAGGTGATTCAATTTGTTTTTCTTCCTAAAGACTTTTTCGTTCTGGAAGCATCATGCCAAGAAATTTATTAATCAATATAGAACAAAAAAAAAGGTTATGATTTACTGGATTTTTTTATTAGATTAGATTAATGCATGACAAAACAAACAAAAAATAAATCTTTCTTTCTTATTTATTTTTATCTAAAGAAAAAAAAACAATCACTACATTTTTTATTTGAGCTGAGTCATGAATTATTTAAGCTTGGCATTCAACATTAAATGTTAAGGTAAAATAATCAGATAATAATCAGATTTCTACCACAGTGCTGCTGAATTCTGGATTCTGATTGGTCAGAAGGTGTTGATTCATTTTCTATAACAGTGACTCTGACAGTATTATGTTATCGTTACTATAGTAACAGCTTATTCACAAGGACTCTGCATAAATGGGTTTTAAAATCCGTGTTCTGTGAGGAAACGTTTATTTAACGTTGATGGAAGGAGTCTCCAGTGTTAGCGCTTTGTAACAGTCAGAGGTAAAGCTGGAGGTTTAAGGTTTCTGACATTTTCAGGACAGAGGAGCTTACGCTTTGTGGTTTCTCAATAACAAAAAACAACAAGTTGTGTTTTGTTTTGTTTTTTGTCTTATTAACTTTAAGAGAGAAAAAAAAAAGTCTGGTGAAGGAACAACTGTTTATAGCTGCGATAACGGAAGTGAGAACTCGCTCGATTGTCGGACCGTTTCCCCAGATTCAGCTCCAGCATGATCTCTGGAAAGCATCACTCGAGTCAAGTTGAACCTGAAGCCCTTTTTGCTTTCGAGTTTGCGTGATGCGATTACGTAACGTAGCCTGAAAGCAAACTGGAGAATCTGATTAGCATCAATCCAACCTGATTAACAGAAACGATGCCAATTCATGCACCGTGACCCAGTTTGTACCGCACCTTTACAGAGACATGAGTCAACTGAACAGAACGACAGACTCGGCTTTCTGTTTACTGCCTCAAAGTCTAGATTAACCAGTTAGTGACTGTGTAAATCCAGTGCAGTGTGAGCGAGTGTTAAAAAGAAGGTGTACTAATTTACAGTGCAACTACTAAAGCACAAAAAACCTGCACAGAAAGTAAAAAACATTTTCAGAGAAGGTGAGGGGGGATTTTTAATTCAGCATACAGTATTGCTAGAATTTAGCATTTTCATCAAAAATATATAAGAGTATAATAATTTGCCCTTATCCCAGTGCCTCCACATATTTCTCAACTACTACTAGCTAGCTGATAGCCAATGCTAACTTATGCTAATCAGCAATGGAAGAGAATTAAGTAACTTGTTCAACAGAGAACATCAAATAAACGGCTGAACAATTTTGCAACAAGCTACAGTGACCAAACAAAACAGAAACATAAGATACAAGATGTAAGAAAGAAAAATAGAAAGTGGCCCTCTCACCTGCGTATGGTCTGGATGATGAAGATGTCCTGTCCTCTCACCGACTCCTTCACCTCCACCGTGGTCTCTGTGACGGGACAGTCAGAGCCGCACTCGGGTTACACACAGGGAAACATGTACATCACCTCGATTTACAGCATTAATCATTACACAGTCACAGCATGAAAGCTAACACACATGCAGCTGTATGTGAACTACTGCTGCAGCTTTCTGCCCTCTTCCTCATACATGAGCTCCCTGATGCCTGCGATTGGCTAGTGTCGCTGTGATTGACAGGGGAGAGAGAGTATGCCCCTCCCACCCACACAGCACTGTCCGGCATCGTCAGGATTCGAACACATGATCGTATTTCTGTTGCGCCGCTCAGGAGCCCACTGGAGAGAATTTCTGCAGCATATTAAAACAACACTACAGTACACTAATAGCTCCATGAGTCTATAACCTCAGATTTTATTAGTACTAACCAAATAATATCAATTTTTTTCATATATCCTCAGATATAAAGTGCACCACTTTATTACTGATGACCTTTTTTTTTTTTTTTTTTTAAATAAAAAGCTAGAAATCCGATAGATAATGTTGGTAATATTTACATGCAATTTTATAAATGACTACATTAACCTGTAAGAACACTCCAGGTCTCTTTGTGTGTGTTTGTGTGTGTTTGTGTGTGTTTGTGTGTGTTTTATGGGCTCTGTTTTACAGAAAGAGTTTGTACTTTGCACTATTACACTTGCTGTACTGACTAAAGTACATACGCAAATGTGAAAAACAGAAAATTACACCTAACTCACCTCTGTTTGCCCCCTCAAACACCACTGATTTTCCCAATTCCACACCGAGACGCCTGGAAAAAGCACAAAAAATTAAGCTGTATTATGGTGTGACACAATTCTTAAGTGATAATGATACTGTTTTGGTGATTAATAGACCTATATGACTTTAAAACCTTCAGCAATACTGTATTAATGTAATCTGATACGATCACACCAATAAAGCCACTCCAGATTGAACTGTCTTTGATTTACTGCCTGTGATATAAATCCAGTTAATAAAAATAAGATTCATTCCGGTGTCTGGGGAGGTGACATTTAAACTTGGCTCCTGTACAACTGGTAATACAACATTTCTGAGAAAACACAGATCAATATTTAAAAAAAAAAAGACAGCATACACACCATTATTTTCAACAGACATCAACATTTAACTGTGAATCTTAAAGACATTTAAAAAATGTAGGGATTACAAAAAGGTTAAAAAAAATTTTAAAAAGTTCAGATGAAAATGAATAAAAATGCACCGAAAAACTAAAAATCTATCATTTTAGAAAGAGTTTCTTGAAGTGTTATTTTTAAAGCGAGAAATATAATACTGCAAACAATTAAAAGATCAAACTAAAAATAAAAATAATAAAAATATGAAATAATTATAATTAAATGTGTACATAAAATGTAATTATTAAACTAATAAATTATAAAAACAACAGTATTGATGGTGGTAACACAACGACAACAACAACAACAACCTAAATGTTGAGTTCGCTTTTGGTTTCAGCGGAGGATTTTTGTTTTTATGAGAGCATCACTGATAAAAAGCTCACACTGGATTGTCTCTGCTTTGCATGTAGCTTTCCAAACACGACACATTTTCACAAAAAATGCTGCCTGCCTAGGCAGCCTCGTCTCAAATTGAACAAGACGGTATTTTTTTTTCCCAAGTGTCTATAATATTGTGATATACAGTATAATTATCAGCACACACCTAGCTGAAGATATTTTCCAGGAGCCCTTGATAAACTGGATTAGGTGTGTCATGATGATTAGGGGTTAAAAATGATCATGGGGAGATTTTAAGCATTCCTGCACCCGCACTGACTGACACTGACACACACACACACACACACACACACACACACACACAGTGCAGAGAGAGCAGGACACTCTTAACAAGTGTGCTTCATTCTCTTCAGCTGAGAGGTTTCATGTTTCTGTGCTAAGTGCTGGAGGACTGGATCACATTACAGACTCTCCACAATGAAGCACTTCACACACACACACACACACACACACACACACACACACCACAGGAATAGGTTACACACCATAGCTGTTGAATTCTGGATTCTGATTGGTCACAAGGTGTTGATTAATTTTCTGTAACAGCAGCTCTGACAGTGACGCAGCTCGTAACGCACTCGCTCGAATACGTTATCGTTTCTATAGTAACAGTTCGCTCACAGGGACGTGTAATTTTAAGTGTTTAATTATTGATACGGTGAAGTTTTCCGTTATGTATCATTTATGGAAGGAGTCTCCAGTGTCAGCTCTTTGCAACAGTCAGAGGTGAAGCTGGAACTTTTTCAGGCATCTTCAGGACAGAGGAGTTTATGCTTTGCGGTTTCTCAGTAACACAACAGAGTGCGTTTTTTTTTTTTTTTTTTATTAATCGCATCGGTATGTTACGAGACCGACAGGAGTCACGACTTTTAAAATTAAGCCGAGTCTCTGTTGTTAGTGCCACCTACAAAGTCCCTCTGTGGAGAGAAAAACCTCCCTCAGTGTCCTAATGACAGCATGTGATAAGACCACACACACACACACACACGTACCTCTCATTTCCCCCCCAGACACTGATCTGTAAACATTAACAGGATTAAAGGAACTCCTACCGAGCTCAACTTTTAAACTACAGTGCAAAAGTTTGCACCCCCCCCCCGCGCGCGCGCGCACACACACACGCACGCACACACGCACGCACACACACACACGCCCACGCCCACACACACACACACACACACACACACACACACACACACACCCTTCTTTTTGTAGCTAAAATAGATAAAAAATATCCAAAAAAAACCCAAAAGGCAGAGATAATCAAATCTGATATTTGGATTTTTTTTTTGCTATTAATAAACAATATAAACATGTATTATTTGTTACTTGTACTGATGAATCTCTTGGTATTAAATCCAATTTTGTCTTCTTGATTTTGTCCTAAAGGTGTGCAAACTTTTGCACTCAACTATAAATCCACATTGATGTTTGTACTATTGATGTTTTAGTTCATTTGTTGTACATGTGACTTTTAATATTTTGCTTTTAACATCTTTTTTCACAAAGGTTTTTTTTTTGATCACCAAAGTTACATTTAACTAAAATAAACTAAAAGAAACTTCCTCACATTGTTTCAGTTTTGCATGAGGTCATGTGGTACAACATCTCCATGTTCACTGGCCACAGGGAATAAAGAGGAACATCATGCTGTTATTATTGTTGTTGATTATTTTCATATATCAGCATATCCTGGAGTATATTCCTCATACATCACAGTAAATTCTTCCTTTATTTAAAAAAATGACACTTTTTTGTCCATTTATAGTTGCATTTAATGCTCAGGTACGTTCCTGTTCTCATTTACTTTGCAGCTGCACTACTGTGAGAGCTGCTGTTATAGAAAATTAATCAACACCTTCTGACCAATCAGGATCCAGAAGTCAATAAGGAGGACCGGTTCTGGTTCATGCTGCAGAATCGGCGCTGTTCTTGAGATCCTGATTTTAACAGGGGTTTTAGTGCAGCGTTGCTGTGTGCCAGTCCCAGTGTGTTATTAAACAGTGCTGACAGTTCGACCGGGTCACCGTGATCACGCTCTTACAAAAGCAGCTTTCAAAATACACAGCTGCGAAACGCATGTTTCATCACCAACACTGTGACGGTAAAGACGATTAACTTCAGAAAAAAGGGGCAAAAACAGTACAGAGTAGCATAGCAGGGTTATCGCAAAGTGCCGATTTTCTAACATTCTAACAAATAACAGTCGCTGAGAAAACATTTCATTCTGAAAAGTCACAAAAATGAGAACCTAGTAACGTAGCAGGCGTCTGAGAGTGTGTGAAGTGATGAGTATTAAGGGTACAAGGATACGATGATAAGTTAAATCTCTTACTTTAACCATCCATATAGCCCTACATGAAGAGGATTACTTTCCTACATCACATCCTGAAGTGTTTTATTCCTCTTACAGCACAGCGATCTGCGCACAGTTTTTGCTTTTAGTTAGTTCCTGATCTCACGCACATTACAGCAGCTGTAAACAGTCGTTCCCTCACCAGCCTCTTTTTTCTCTCTTGAAGTTTATCAAACAAAAATAAAGTGCAGCTTGTCACTTTACCGAGAAACCACAAAGCGGAAATTCCTGTCTTAAGAAATTTTAAAAATACAGCTTTAGAGAGTCTCTGACACTGGAGACTCCTTCCATAAATGTTAAATAAACGTTTTCTTACAATATAAATCCACCATACACATCCCTGAAGTGTGACTACAGCAACGAAAACGTATTAGAACGAGCGCGTTAATATAAACCTGTGATTTAGTGGCAGTAGTATCTAAATGTTCCACCTTTACGACGCGCATACGAGTAGCATAAAAAGATTATTATTATGATTACACTCAATCAGTGATGCAAATCTTTTCCCAGTTCGGTGGTTCTTGGAGGTGGTTTGGATGGAGTCGGATGAAAATATGTTACATTTAGGGTTACATGAGTTCAATTTCTTATTATGATGCCTAACATACAGTTGAATGATAATGAATGAGTATAATAGAGCAGTGGGATGATACAGTGTATAATAGTATTATTATGATTAGGATTAGGATTATGATACTCACTCAGTGATCTTGTTGGCCAGCTCGGTGCTTGCTGGGATGTTGTTGGCACAGAAGACCCTGTATCCACTTCTGCCCACATTCATGTTGGAGTTATAACCATAGGACAGCTTCGGGGCTTGGGGCCGAGACAGGAGGAACTTGTGGACGCCTGCTCGACTCTTTGGCATGTTTACACACAAGTTAGGGATGTTTTTTTTAAAGGTAAATGTGGTCCTTGTACCCGCAATAGGCAACAAAATCAGCAGTGATACAAATGATTTCAGCACAAACAGATGGACAAGCCAAGTGGGGTTGAGGGAGAAAGCCCAGAAGTACCCTCAAAAGTGGATCTGATCACGTTTATACACCGAGGGGGGAAAAAAGCAAAGCCAAGGCAAAAAATAATACTAATAATAATAAAAAATAAAAAATAATACAAATCTACTGACTTACCAGAAAAACTGGATAAACAGAAGAAGAAATGGGAAAATGTCCTATATCATACCACTACTACTATCACTAATAATAATAATAATAATAATAAAATAAACAAATAATAATAATAATAATAATAATAACAGTAATAAAAATCTCACTATTTTAACACTTTTCTTAATTCACTTTTATCCGCAAAATTGAAACTCCACCGCCAGAAATCCAGAAATCCCCTGGCACTTTTTTCCCATCTGGACTTCGATCTCTTCCGACATTCAGAGCTCGAAGTCAAACCGATTGCATGTAAACCACCTGAGAATATGATCGGATTCTGTAGCTCCTACGCGACTAAAGCGATTAAAGAGCAGCGACGCGCTCGCGGTATTTTTGTATCACTGTAAACTTTGTTGCAATGCGGTCGGAAAGAGAGCCGACACGCCGCCAGCTCGCCTAAAGCACCGCCCACATTCACATGACTGACACGCCGATCAGCCAATCGCGTTACAGTACTGGAGCACGAGGGGCGGTGATGGCTGGGGGGTTTTAACCAATCGTGTCCATCTCGTGTAAGTTTAGGGTGCAGTCACGAGCATGTACAGTAAGATGAAAAATTATTGGCACCCTTGTGTCAAATAAATCTTAAACTCAATGTTTCTGTTTTTTTATTTTGCCCTTCAAACAATTGGAGAAAGTGATTGGCCTAATATTTTATTATTTTATATATAATGATACATTATCCCAAAAAACAGCATTTGGCAAAATGATTGACATCTGTAATAATTAAACATTACACTCAATGTCTGTTGATAAACTGGTTTGCCTTTCCTTTAACAAAAATGTTAAATAAATAAATAAATAAATAAATAAATAGTTTAATTTTATCTCAAAATAGTCATATTTGGCTAACTTTTTGACATCCATAAAAATATTAAACATTACACTCAGTTTCAGGGAAAATGGATGGCCTTTCCTTAAACAAAAATCATTCTCATATAAATTTCTGTTTTTTTAATTTTTTATTTTCTCTCAAAAACTATTTTTGGCAATTTTTTTACATCCATAAAAAAAATTTGGCATTTCCTTTAACAAAATTCATTCTCATAAAACTTTCTTTAAAAAAAAAAATTATCTCATAAGCAATCTTGGATACATTTTTGATACATTACTTAATGTCTTTTTTTAATTATTATTATTATTTTGCCCCTCAAACAAACGGAGAAACTGGTTGACTGGTTTCCCTTAACAAACCTCACCATCATACAAATTTTAGAAATAATATTTTCTCTCAGAAACAAATTATGACATCCCTAATAATATTTTAAAAAGTTAAAGAAAGAAAAAAAATCCTAAAATGCTCTCAGTATACAGGTATACAAATGCTCTGTTGTTACTTTTAACCAAACACATGAGCAGTGCTCGTCTCCAACTCCAACTCAGTCTCTGGATTTCTCTGTTATTCTCTGCAGGGAATGCCTCCCAATATATTAACTGCAAGGGTGCCAATACTTGTGAGACAGTTTAAAAAGTTGAAAAAAATTTCACTGGTTGCTTTGGTTATTGTCAGGGATTTGTTGGATCAGATCAAGAAAGATAAATTTAAAAAGGCACAGGAATATTCAGTACCTCAAGATGTGAAGGGTCAGGAGATGAGGCAGAGACAAAGGCGATGGCAAAACAAAGCAAAGTCAAAACCGGATAAACAATACACAAGAAAATAAGTTCCAGTAATGTCACTGTATAATCCAGAAGTGTGACTTTGCGAAACTGGTGAGACCAGGTTATTTAAAGGGTGCTCTAAATAGACATGGGTACTTAGAAATCTGGCGATTGATAAATGGGGATATGGATCAAGTGAGGAGGCTTGTAGCTTGCTGCTGGGTTGAGGATCATGGGGAGTGTGGTTAATAGTTTCAGTGAGAGAGGACATAGACTTGACAGAACTCATAACTGACCCCCACTCCATGCTCTGAAGACCTCACTCTGTGAGCAGATTGTGAAGATTTGCGTGGTCTACCCCCAGGACTTGGTGCTGTGCGGTTAGGGAGGTCGCTGTGAATTCTTGCTTAAGGTTGGGGTCTAGAACATCCTGAGTTGGGACCCAGCATCTCTCCTCAGGACTATATTCCTCCCAGTCAATGAGGTATTGCCTTCCTACCTTCCTGATATCTGGAATCAAGGACTTCCCTAATGGTAGAGGCTGGCGGTCCTTCCAGGTCTTGAGAAGGTGGTGGAATATTTGTTGGTGTTTCTTCATCTATGCAAACTGGAACCAAGGATTTCAGCACGGAAACATGAAAAATGAGGAATAAGCGATACCATATCATTAGTTCATGTATATAGGTCACCTCAAAGATGTGTTGAAGAATCTTTAATAGCCTGATATACTTACTGATGCATCCTAGGCACACATGAAGGTTCCTGGTTGAAAGCCGCCTGGCTCAAAAATGGGTGTGGCAGCATGGCAGCAATCTGCAAACACCTTGTTCTGCCTTACTGTTTATTCAAAGTGCCTGTGTGCCACCTCCCAGACTTCCTCACTTCTCCAAAACTACGACTGGTAATTAGTGGTAGTAGCATTCATGGGGAAGAAAGTGGGATCAATCTTCCTGGTTGTCTGCGCAGAAGGTTCTTAAGAATCAGCCTATTTCTTGATTTGCACGTTCAAATTGGTTGGTTGTTGTTGGTTTATGCATGATACCCAGATGTCAGACTTCCTGAAGCACCAGCTTCTCCATGATCTCCCACTGTACATGCACTTTCAGAAACCAAGGTACCAAATTGCAGTTTTCCTTGTCACTGGGGTATCCGTTAGCAACCGTCATGACGTATCGAGTGTAGGACAGTTGTTAACATCTGGTCAAAATGTTGCTAGATTTGCTTCTCTTATTTGAAATAAATTCACAAAAGTCACCAAATCTAGCGATAACATTGGCAACACTGAATGCGGAACAGATTAATGCCCAGTAATGTCACTGTGTAAACCAGCACCGAGCCTTAATTACTTATTATGATAATGACGTACAGAATGCAAAGCAATTATTCAAACTTTTATTCACAATATAAAGCTGTGTAATCCAAATAATTATATATCATGTTACATTTCAGTAGTATCAACTAATTTTCATTTAGCAAAAATAATATAGCTAAAAATACATACAAGTGAAGCCCTGGAATATTATTGTTAAATATTAATCATTTTTTAGCCAGGGTAGTCGCTTCAACTCTGTGAGTGCAACAAAGACGTGGGCAAAAAAAAAAAAATGGCAGCACATGGTAAATATTGGACAACGTAAACATCAATTATTGTCATCTCTCAACAAAGACTTGGCTATGTGATGCACAACGATGGCTCTGCATCATTTCACAGCAAACATATTACTGTACATAAAATCTGACAAATGTAACAAACTTCACATCTACAGCAGCTTCCAACATCTAAAAAAAATTATGATTGTACATCCTTAAACTCATTTGTGTCATGCAGCAACAGTTTGATTTTAATTTACATGGAAATGAACTGCAGTTGAGGAAATGAACATAAAAAAAAATTGCAGCATTGCAACTAAATTACAGCATTTTAAACGAGTCCTGATTCTGCCGAGTATCGGGCGACACTGCGTCAATGAAGGCGGAGCTTAAGTTAAATCTTTTCAGCCAACCACAAACTTGATCATATGACATCACCACCATACTTTAAATACGTTCTCTTCTGGTTTGGTTGCATGTTAAATTAGCTTAACTTACGTTAGCCAGTTTGCTACGGACTTGGTTACTGGTTTTATATAGCTATATTAATAGTTACAGACAATGATACAATAGCTAGTTTGCTAACAACTTGGTGGCTAGCAACAAATTTTGAATATATAATATAATAGATTGCATAATGTAAGCTATCTTTCTAGCAAACATAGATTGCTCATTACAAGCTCCAATCACAAACTCAATCACAAAACTTCTTTGGCTAGTGGTTATGATTAAACAAATAAAACAGTTTACATAACGTTACCTTGCCTGCCAATGGACTTAGCAAAACTTTTTATTGCACTTACACAATAAAATAGCTGCTAGTGACCTTGGACACATAACATTAGCAAGCTCAGTTGCTGGATTTAATTACAATAAAATGGATTAGCCAAAATAATTTACATATCTCCTAGCTTGCTAAAGAGGTTAGCCTGGTTCTACTTACATAATAAAATAGTTGCTAGTGACTTTGAACACTTATTTATAAAATTAATAAAATAAAATCATTCACATAACATTAGCAAACTTAGCTGCTGGTTTAAACTTTAATATTAAATAAAATGGATCTGCTAATGTACACTAGTTTAATTTTACTACTAAAAAAATAATAAAATTCATGATAGAATTGTTAACCTAACATTATCGCATGAAAAAAAAAGAACGGATTACCTAGCATGAGCTAGATTTTAGCTGCTTAATGTTATGCTAGAGAAGTAACGTTAACTATGAAAACTAGCTAGCTGGCTAATGTTAGCACAGTGCTATTTAGGTAGCTTTGCTAGCTCTAGTAGAACGTGTACAAGTTGTATATTTCACTCAGCAGTACATCACGACAAAGAAATGACAGGTTAGTGGTGATAACACAATTGCATTTAGAGCTAGCTGATTTTTTTTTAACTTAAGTTCCATCCTTTTTGACCCAGAGACGCCCGTGTCCTTGTCTCCCGGAGGTTGTCATGCAGTGAGAACAATAAATGCGTTTCAGGAAGAACATGAAGGACATGAAGGACATGAAGGACGCTAGCAGCTGAAAGGTGCTCGAAGCTGATTGATAACATAGCGCTGATTCACCAGCTGATGCAATCAATCGAATCTCTCCATTTGTCATCTAAACGTGGCTCTGTCCCAAACATTTTAATTTAGAATTAAACTTACAGCTGTAACAAGATTTCTTCACAGTTGGGCGAAAGTAAGTATCCCCCATAGACTTCAATATTTAAAGCTTTTTTTAACAATAAATGACCAAATTATGTTTATCTTTCTGCTCAAAGCATTTGAATTTTTAATACAACGCATTTTTTTCCTTAAAAAAAAAAACAAAAACTAAGTATTACCATAAAATAGTGCAAGGTTGATATTCTCACTTGGAAATTCACTCTGGCTGTCATAGCTAGCTAAAGTTTGCAGCGCAATGCTAGCTAATGATTCTTCATTTACCGTTAGACACTATATAAACAAACTCAGTCAACTTTTAACGCAGTTAAACACAGTTAATCAGTTAACTTTTAACGCAGTAAATTTTAGAACTGTACGCTGATATTTTGACAAAATGTCATCACACCTTTGAGAAAAATAAAAACTCATCAGGATTTATGTTTCATTTGATTGGTGTATAGAATGATGTTATCAGTTAGCTCACTCTCTAATACGCTTCTTTATAGTTTTAACAACTGGAAATGGAGAGTTGGCTCAAAAATGTAATCTGAATGATTGTATAATGAAATATACGGAAATGTATAACATAAATATAAATATAACGTAAATGTAGGACGTACGTGTTTAGCATTCTGAAATACTAGCGACTTTACGAGCGACTCGTATTTGTGATGTCGTATCAAAGTCACGCTCTTGAAAGTTTTATCAAGTAATTAGTTAGAATTAATTTCAAATAAAAACTCAAGTAGAGCTGCGCAATTGTGATAAATTATGTCACAATACATTTTTTCTGAGATATCTTGTTATTATGATATATTTTTCTAACTAATTTTAATTTTAAATTATTAGAAACCCAGACTGGATGCAGTTGTATTTTGTATTGAATCCTTATTAAATAGAACTTTTTTATTCAATATTAGAATTTGTTCGTATTATTATGATTTTTTTTTTAGTTTTAGTTTACATATTTTTGTAGAAAAAAAGGTAACTTTTTAGTTTTAGTTTAATTTACTGTTACTGGTATTTTGCTGGCAGTTTGTTAGGAAACCTATCTATCATAGAAATGTCACCATGTATCATGATGAGATATTTTTGTCATTACCCAGCCCTAAACTCAAGTGCTAGTGTTTGGGATACACCCTTTATAAAGTGCTACAATCTATACATTATTATTTAGCCAATTAGCTAGCTAGTCGTTAGCTATCTACTACATTAAGAGTCAATATCTACGTGTACTGTCGCAAATTAATTTTTTAAGTATTCTGTACAGCCTTCACAAATTAATTCTACGAACTCTTGAACAAATAGAAAATGGGACAGTTTGTGAGGAAAAATGTTAGCAACAGGTTAGCAAAACGAGTCCAAACTACTGGCAATGTAGCACTGTGCTGTGTTTAGAAAAGTCAGCACTCAGCATTCTTCTCACTCTTGAGAACTTTCTCCTTGAGCAGGTCGAGGATGACCTGCCTCTCCTGGCTCTCCAGCTCAAAGCGCCGCTCACGTTCCTTCCTCTCAGCACCGAGTCGTTCGCGTTCCAGAGCGATTTTGCTCCTCTGGATCTCGAGCTCTTCCCTCCGGAGCGCCATCTCCTCTTCACGTAGCCGCTGCTCGGCTTCCGAGCGTTTCTCCAGGAAGCTCAGGATCTCCGAGTACGTCTGGCAGCAGCACTGGCACGGCCGCTTGGCTGTGGGCGCAGACAGCTCGACCAGGTCCTCCTGTTCCTCCGGCTCCAATGAACCAGACACTGCAGGAGAACCAGAATGATCTTTATATATTAGTGTGCTTTCACATGTAGTGTTAGCCTGTTTGTGAACAGTTCTGTTGTGATCGTCTCCTCACCTGTAGGCGCCGCTGCCGCGACTGGAAGCACAGTGGGTTTGTCCGGCTCAGGCAGTGTGAGCTCCTCCAGTGTTCTCTTCTTCATCTCTCCATCCTGGTATTTTCCTTCACCACTTGCCATCAGGTTCTTTTCGGCCTCAAGCTCCAGAACCTCATGCAGCAGATCCTCCTTCTGAGCGTAGAGCCTCTCGGTGCCGAACCTCAACACAGTTACATGATATCATTTATTTAATGATTTTGTTTAAACATCTAGGAGATGACATGTTTATGAAAGTTTCAGTCATTCAGAAATGTCTGGTAGTAGTTCACTCAAGTGTGTCCTGGTTTGTTCTCCTTCAACCTTTAAATTCACACAAAATTTGTCCAAATTATTGTTCAAAAGACCATACTGTGAACACAGTGTAAGCACTGAAGTGACATTTTTGTCATGCTGTGTCATGCTGTTACAGGAAAATAATCAAAGAAGGGGAAGTGAGGGAATGCCTATAACTTGTGGTGGAAATCTATAATCCTATAATAGCACCAGCCCATATGTTTTATTCCTCGTGATTTAACTTGAACGCATTTCTTGCTAACCTGCGCAGGCTGGGAAAGTCCTGCTTTTTGTAGTAGTCGAGCAGCAGCATGGTTCTCTCCCTGCATCTGCGTCCATCCACCTCAAAGTTCTCGTCCTGCAGCGCTGCTGTAATGATCTCACCCACCCGAGCCCAGATCCGGCCCGACTCCTTCGAGATGAACGGGTTCTGAGCGATGACCTCGCGGAGGAGCAAGATGTCATGGCGGGCGGAGAAACGCACCTGCCGCTTCCGGGGAGTGGATGAGGGGCCAGCGATGGAGAACCCTAGAACAGAAAGAATTATTATACTTTTTTTTTTTTTAACTCCTTAACTCCTTGTCATTTGACCAAGGAAAACATAAAATTGTTTATATTAAATTGTTTGTGGAAGGAGTCTCCAGTGTCAGCGTTCTGTAACAGTCAAAGGCAAAGCTGTACCTTAAGTTATAACAGGAACTAACTTGTCTCATGGACATTTCACAACATTAAATGTAATAGGCCTATATTACATTTATTACATATTTGAACGTAATTGATTGATTGAAATCTTTAATTGAAATGCTTCCCTATTAAGCAAGTAAAGCTCTACATGGCGTATAGTATAGTATATAATATTATTCCACACTTTAAGTAGTGCACTTATATAGGAAATATGGAGCTAATAGCTATTTCCTATGTAAAAGACAGAAACTAAAATAATAAGCCACCAATGTAGGAATTAACAGTATCGAAAAAGTAGCTAGCACAAAAACTAGCAAGTGTTTTACTAGCTAGCTAATTTTGGTTCTCAACGCTGGGTCTGTGAATGAAAGTCAGGAGAGCCATGTTTGTTTATTTATTTAAATTAGTTAGATAGTTAGTTAGTTAGTTAGTTAGTTAGGTCAGTAGGTAGGTAGTTAGTTAGTTACACGCTCACAGTGTAGTTATTGTATGGTTATTACAGTTATAAAGCTAACTGGCTAGTCACCTGAACTGAGTGTGTTTTAAACCTCAACATTTAAAAATAACCCATAAATAATGTTTATTTTAAGCAAATTAGAAAAATTGCATCAAATATTTAGACATATATTAAACTATATGCGTATTTGAACTCAGACAACTTGATTTGGATTGTTATAAATCTCTAATTGCTCTAATACATAAAAATTGCGGTACTGAGAGTACTTCCACTTCTGTGTTGATAATAGCTTTATCTTATAGTATACAAGGAATATATTCATTCATTTAATTAAATTGTTTCGAGTTGTTATTATTTAATTCTTTCTGGGGAAAAAGTTACTGGTTGAAAGGTTTTTATTAAGTTTTTATCACTGTATTAATTTTACTTGCAGGTGAATCGCTATATAAAACGCAGGTGTCACATCGATAACAGTCCGGGTTGGGACGTGTAAGCGGAACGGAGTTGTGCAGGACCTGTGTTTCACGCCGGAGTGTAGTTTTGCAGTGCTTTTCGCATCATAGACGTGCAGTAACGCGTAATAAACATTGTACAGTAAATATAATAAGGATACACTCCTCCTGATGAGTGGTTTCTATAGCTGAATATGCTCTAAATATTAATTAGTGAATATTAATATTCGCATATTATGTGGAGTATTATTTATTTGTCTAGAATATGCACTTATTTAGTGAATAAATAGCGTGTTTATAAGCATTTCTAACACAGGATCGCTGACTGCGAACCGGAAATCAAGAGGAAAACAGTCCACGTGCGCGCATACTATTAAAAACAGTACGCATCCTATAGTAATTATGGTAAGATTTAGATGCGTACTATTCTACCACACTGTTTAGTGTAGTAGGATGCAGGAGGATTTCAGAGCCACGGCGACAGGAGAGAGAGAAAAA
Organism: Pangasianodon gigas; assembly: GCA_022758105.1. Lineage (NCBI taxonomy): Eukaryota > Metazoa > Chordata > Actinopteri > Siluriformes > Pangasiidae > Pangasianodon > Pangasianodon gigas. The sequence goes on along the minus strand of CM040455.1, from coordinate 33,712,271 downwards.
GAATAATTGCACCCGCGTCTAATCCTCTCACGCAGCCGCTGCTTCGGTATCATTAGACGAGCCGTGCGTGCGCGTGCGGGTGTGCAAAATGCGTGAATTCCCCCCGGTTTTACCTTCGTTGATCGGCATCTCCACCTTCCGTTGCATGTCTTCCGGTGTCTGCCAGCGTCAGCTGATGCGCACAAACTGCTGAGGTCATCGCACACGTCCGCTCACCAGTACAAGGCTTGCACTCTGACGTGTACCTCAACTTCTGGCCAAAAACACTGGAGAGGAGCGAGTGTGTCTGAGTCTGAGAAAGCGTGTGTGTGTGTGTGTGAGTGTGTGTTTGTGTGTGTGCATGGCCACGAGATGGCAGAAGAGGATCGACAAGACATCTTTAATGTGTCTGCATTTAAATAACACACAATAGTACACAAACTCCACCTGATCATTAACACCAAGACTTTAACCACGGGGCCACCACAGTACGCAAACTCCACCTTCTGATCATTAACACGGAGCCACCACAGTACACAAACTCCACCTTCTGATCATTAACACGGAGCCACCACAGTACACAAACTCCACCTTCTGATCATTAACACCGAGCCATTAAACAACGGCACCACCACAGTACACAAACTCCACCTGATCATTAACACTGAGCTTTCACGTAACAATTTTGCGAAACTTTGTCTGGTTTTTGAAAAACTCTTCTCTTAATGGTGATCTGAGCCAAACAGCGTGAGACACTGAAAAGACCCATCACTACTTTGTACACAGCAGAGGGTGTACTAAAGATGAACGAATAAACGAATTACCCAATTTCTACAAGACACAGTAAACACATCACAAGCACAGTGACAAATACACTCCCATGTTAACATACGTGGCCTTTCTTCATCCCTTTCTTTTGTTCCTGTTCCATCAAGAATGGAGGCTTGGTGTATGTTTTAACGGAATGATATGAAAATTGGAAATTTTCCGTTATTCAGTGAACTTTCTATTGCATCCATATCAGCAGGCAACCATCACTGTGACTCGTCATGCTGCCACAGCCTGAATAGTTTCTTTCTTTCATTCATTCATTCATTCATTCATTCATCTTCAGTCAGCACTTTATCCTGGTCAGGGTCGCTGTGGATCCAGAGCCAATCCCGGGAGCACTGGGTGGGAATACACGGACACACAACAGGGCTGGGTGATATGATCATATAATATCAATATTGTGATAAATTAGGCCATGATACACTTGTCTGAAATATCGTTGGTATCATGATGTACTTTTTTAATGTATTTTTTAAAAATAATTAAATGTAACAGATTTTTATTTATTTTTTCTCCTTTTCATTGACAGAATTTAGTATTTATAGGTACTAAATAAAATTATCATCAAACTCAGTTTAACAGATCTTAATTCGTACAGTTTTATCGTGTATCGTACAAATGTTTTCAAGTATCGTGATATGATATTTTTGTCATATCATTCCCAGCCCTAATTCACACACACACACACACACACACACACACACTCATTCACACCTAAGGGGGCAATTTAGCACAGCCAATCCACCTACTGTGATGTGTTGCAGAGAACTCAGTGGAAACCCACAGGAAGAACGTAACCTGAGCTCAAGATTAAACCAGGTGACTCTTGTGCTGCGAGCTGGGGACGCTACTGTAGTTTCTTTCTCTGTAATTAAAAATAATTAGTTTCGCGATAAATTAACCAATAGCGATAGTGATGCATAAAACTTTTATTTATGGCCGTTGTCATGGTTACAGTACAATGTCACTACATAGGATCAGGAGAATTGATTTAGATCTGTGAATATAAAATAACAGACATCTGCCAGCCAATCAGAAACAAGCATCTTCCATAGCCATGGTATTAAAGGAAAAACAAACTATGTTCTACCTTGACATCATATGAATCTGATCTGAATAATGTGATATAATGTGATGTTGAATATATTGTATCAGTGATGTTTCTAGTCAGAGGTGTCTCGGAGAGATTGATTTATAGACACGAGGATGAAAAAAAGTACTAATTTAACATCAGAGTCGTGCAGTGATGGATATTTTGCTCAACTGAAGCAGAAACAGAGATAATCCAGAAACACGGAGAGGTTCAGAGACCTTCTGGTGGATGATGTTAACCTCCAGCAGGTTTGAGTGACAGCTGGAGGAACGCAGCACGCCCGGCGTGATGGGGTTAGCGGCGAGCACTTAGGCGTGGGATAGCATTTTGAAAGGTATTTTAGAGAGAAGCAAGGAGCACATAATCACCCTGAGAAAATTCAGAGACGTGCAGGGAATACCGAAGAGCAGCGGCGTTATCAATCACGCTGAAGGGTTTTTATGTGATTCATGACCTTTGGTCCGCTCTGTTATTGTCATTTCTGCATATCAGTGGTGTTACTGCAATCTCAAATCTCAAGATTGGTGTATCACTTGTAATTTGATTCACCGAGTCAGATCCAGAAGGCATAGCATTAATGAGTACTAGAATTTCTGTTTAGTAAAACTTGTCATGTCTCAAATACATGAAAATATCTTGAATACAAGCCAAATTTATCGAGTATGATAAGATTACAATAAACCAAATCTATGACTATTAAACCTATTTCTAGACACTTACACCAATGTCAAGCTTGAAATTGTCTCGTTCTCTCAGCAATATGGCTAATTTCTCTTTTTCAAGCATTTATTTCTAGAAATTTATGTGCCGACAGAATAAGAACATTTAAAGCTTGAAATGTGTAAAGTGCCTGAATAATTTCTATTTAATTTATAATAATCTCATAATAAAAAATATTAGATCAATTTGCCCATATTCAAGATATTTTCACTTGCTAATATATCATCTTACACATCTGGTCAGCAAACTTTTTAATTAAGTAATTAATTAACTAATTAACTTACTGATTAATTAATTAATTGGATTGTTTCTCATTTTATCCATAAGTGGATAAAATACTTTGTGGAATTAATAAATGTGACATTTATTTAACATGTAAATACTATAAGACACTTGCCCTTAAGTGGCATATCAATGTAATGGTTTTATTTTAATCTATTTAATATTTAATTTTTTAAACAGAATTTTTTAACTGTTATTGGGTGTTATCTGAAACAGCTAAACAGGTGAACTTTTTATTGTTTTTTTTTTTAAATTTAATTTAATTATTTTAAGCCTGTGCAGCAGACAACTTGCTTAAAATAAAAAGGATTAAATTAATGAAACCGGTATATTTTTGTTTAGTCATCTGTCATAAAGGACATGATGCAACATGCAACTTGGCACTGAAAAAGTATGAAAAAAAGAAATAAATGTCTCTTTACAGAAATGTGCTTGTTTTGTATTAGAATATACGGCTGAATGCAGATCTTTGGCCAGCTAGAACAGCAGGAGAGCCGAAAGATCATCCTAAAGCCTTCTTTTTCTTTAAGACAAAACATCGCCTCATCTTACAGTCACGTCTCTGTAAAGAGGAGAAACCGAATGCATGCAAATGGATTCCCTTCCTTGACAATCTTTTGAGAATACACACACATACACAAACACACACATACACAAACACACACAGGTGTACGACATGCACATACTGTATGTCTATTCATGCACACGTTAATTAAAAAAGTCTCCTGAGATGGCACTGGCTCTTGTTTGCCAGACTGTTGGACTCGGTTGTTTTGATCCTCAATAATAAAAAGCTAATAATAAAACTCCAGCAGAGCAGCGGGGAAAGTCGTGTCTGTGATGATGGAGCTGATCACCCCAGTGCTGCTTTTCTCCCACTTTAGGATGTCGCTTTCTCTATAAACACAAAACACAGCCTTTTATACACATACAGTAATAACGTAATAAACTGAACACATTTTACAAAATGTTCAATTTATGTTATATTGCATTATGCAAAATTTTTGTCTTTTCCGTCCCCTCTTCTTGACCCCTTTGAGCTCGCTACCTTACAGGTGTGCTGAAGAAGTGAAAATAAATGCGATGATTGACTTTGTGACTGGTTGGTTAACGTAAAGTCTCCATGAAATGGCTTCGGAGCCATGACTTGGTTCCGTATGTTGATGACTTCTTGTGAAACAGGAAGTCAGCCTGACGGTGTGTAGAAACGTTTGACATTAGCTTATTCTGCATTCGACTTCCCTCGGAAGTGGGATGTCGGGACTACTTCATTTTTTCATGGACGCCTCCATGTTCGTTTTTTGTTAGCAACAAGCTAGCCAGCTAAGTGTGATGTATAGTTTCCTCCTCGAAACAGTGGACTGTATAGTCAGTGTTATAGATTTAACAAGCCAATGTGTCTGTTTGTTGATTGATCTAAAGCTAGTACTTGTAACTGCAGTAAAACTCGTTTAAAAGTAAGACGTGCTGCTGTGTTTACTGTTCCTGCTGTGAGCAGCCATGTTGATTTGATGTCACTTGCTGAACTCAGGGTTGAAGAGACTGTCCCAAGTTCCAGAGTAGGAAATCCCAGCATTTGTGTGTGTGTTTGTGCGTGTGTGTGTTTTTCCTAGTTGAATATCACAAATTACAAGTTACGATCTTAAGCTGAGTGCAGCGTAAACAAACCTGACAGTAGCTTTTGCTATCTTCTCAGAAGTCCTGCTGAGAAATTTGTACGGGTTTGAAGGTAGTGATTACAGCATAGTGTGTGTTCAAGTGGTTTTGGTCGGGAAACAGTGACGGTGTGAGAAAACTTCTTTTGCTTTTGGGTTTTTTTAGTATCATCAATGACAAGAAGTTTATTTTGCCTTATGGAAAGAAAATGAAAACCTGAACAGTTAACATACAAAATTCCTACTTAAATCTTACTGTCTGTTGTAGGTTACATTCCACTTTGACTTTTTTTTTATTGATACGCCCTCAACTTGGAAAGTCGGGGCTCATAGAACAGTACGAGCTCCAGAGGTGTAATTATTATTAATTGACACTATGGTGGCGTTCACGTTTATTACCTCGTAATTAGTTCCTCATAAATATCTCGACCAGGACTTGAAGGCAGCATTAGTGAACTAGCGAAATAAAGAAAAAAGAGATTTAATGAGAGATTTTTTTCAACTGCTACTGCTGATAATGAGCAAACAAGCTATTGAACAGCTATTCATGCTAATGAACTTCTACCTCTGCTAACAAGCTATTGAACAGCTATTTCTGCTAACAAACAGCTACTGCTGATAATTAGCTAATAAACTGCTACTGCTGCTAACAAGCTATTGAACAGCTATTCCTGCTAACGACCTGCTACTGCTGCTAACAAGCTATTGAACAGCTATTCATGCTAATGAACTTCTACCTCTGCTAACAAGCTATTGAACAGCTACTCCTGCTAACGATCTGCTACTGCTGCTAATGAGCTAACAGAATTATAGAGCAAGACATATACATTTCTACAGAGCATTTTAATTGAATGAACATTAAGATTAGCACATGTATGCATCATCAGAAACATTTATCCGCATGTGATGAACTATAACATTTAACTGAGATTTTTTTTTTTTTTGTATTTATGTCTAGATGTGCTGTCTACATATGTGTCCAGGTACAAAAAGCTCTGAAACAAAAAGCTCTGAAACACCAATTTAGATTTCATTTTAAGCTCATCCTTGTTGAACTCCATCTAGAGTCTTTTTCTCCCTTTCGCACATTTTTCCCAGGACTGGCTCCGGATCCACAGAATGAATAAAGCGTGCTCGTTGATTTAGGGACGCTCATCATGCCGGATGACGGAGCTGTAGTTCAAAAACATTAATTCAAAAACAGACCCTGTGAGCACCAGAAACCATTTTGGTTCTATTTCAGCACGACTTTGTGACTTATTCAAAGTAACAGGTAATAGTTCCAGGTAAAACCTTTTCTGCAGCAGAAGCGGAAGGGGAACATTGGTTCAGTGGGCTATAAAACATTCCCCTGATGATTTATTATCCCTGAGCCATTCTGTTTCCTGTCTTTCCCCAACATTAGGCTTGAACTCAGCAGTCATAACCGCATATACTGATCGAAAAGAATTGCTCTGACTTCCAGAGGTGGGGGAAAAAAGATTTATTTAAAGCTCTTATAAAAGAGATGGACCTAATTTCTCTTCCTGACAGCCGAGATCTCCAGAGAGACGCTAAAGGAGCTGTCTGTGTGCCTTCATCAAGAACGGTTCAATAATCTAGTAGCTCAAAATCAGCCAAAAAAAACAGCAATTTAACCAATATATTTCACCACTGAACATTCCCACAGAATTTGAGAATTTTCTTTGGCATGGTTTCTCAACCATGCATTAAATTACAGACTTCCTAGTTCCCACGTAACATCATTCACATGTTTACGGCTTTTACCAAGTCCAAGTTTCCCCATATTGTCATTTTGAAGTCCAATGTTACGACTGCACCAGCAAAGAACCATGACTATAACTATAATCAGAACATGCTGTAAATTACACGTACATCAGGAAAATGAAGAAGCTGCATTTAGAGAAAACAAACGTGTTACAACTGTGCCGTGTTAGAAATCACGCCAATTCTCCCCAACCCTGTTTTATCCCAGATTACTGACCACCAGTTGTCGTCTGTGAGCTTATTCTCCTGACAGATACCAACCTGTAAAGGTGAAGTCTAAGACGTGTGCTTTCTCCGAGACACCAGATCTTTGGGTATAGCTCTAACTTCCCACTTCTGTATTAACACGTGATTGGCTAGCATCGCTCTGATTGGCTAAATCGCATTAAATTAATATCGCAATATCACAGGTATGAGGTATGAATTATAACGGGATTCGGATTGCTTATTTGTGACTCACCTTGGATGTGAGCTGATAAGGTTCGGACTTGAAGTTCATTTGTTCATTCATCTTTAGTAAGCGCTTTATCCTGGTTAGGGTCACGGTGAATCCGGAGCCAATCCCGGGAACGCTTAGGCGGGAATACACACTGGATGGGACCATAGTCCATCACATGGCACCGCACACACACACACACACACACACACACACACACACACACATTCACACCTAGGGACAATTTAGTGTTGACAATCCTCCTACTGGAATGTTTTTTGTGAGGTGGAAAGAAACCGGAGATCCAGGAGGAAACCAACAGCGGGAGAACCTGCGAGCTCAGGATCGAATCAGGGACGAGAACGATTCATACATACGCTTATGAATCACATTGTGTATTGTACTGATGAATTATAGTAAGTGTCCTCTAATTAGGTCAGCGTAGCGTGTGTGTGTGTGTGTGTGTGTGCTTCTCTGCTTCATCCTCATCATAATTGCCAGTGGGACTTTTTCCCCAAAGGAAGCAACACAGCTCCGTAGTGTAATTTACAGCTTCCGTGAAGAGAGACAGAGCGCAATCATGTTGATGAAGAACAGAAAGAGGAAAGGGTTGTTGGGTAACACAGGAATTCTCTCTCGCCCTCCCCATCTCTCTCTCTCTCTCTCTCTCTCCCTCTCTCTCTCTGGCTGTCAGTCTCTCCTCCATCAACCCTTTCTCTCTCTCTCACACGCCCACTCATCTCTCTCTCTCCTCCTCCTCCTCTGTATCTCGGCTCTTCACAGAGCCTCAACTTCAGAGCGGCGACAACATCTGCGCGAGAGCACACGCGAGAGCACACGCGAGAGACAGAGAGAGAGAGAGAGAGAGAGACAGTCAGTCAGTCTGAGAGGCTTTTCAGAGCATCAGCAAGGAAAACAAGATACACGGAGAGACAGGGACATAAGAAGCGAGACAGCGTGTGTGTCTGCGTGTGTGAGTGTGTGTACATATGAATGCGAGTGTGTAGTTGTGTGTGTGAAAGTCCGAGGGCACGCTGCCTCCCCGAGGGGGTCGCGAGGGGCGAGGGCTGAGAGGAGGGTGGCTCAACGCTCTCTGCTCTCTCGCCCTGCGCTTCTGCTGCCCCCTCCGCCGCTCCTCGCCACCCCCTGCGCCGCTCATCTGCCCCTCTCCACCTGCCCCACAGCCACTCCTCTGCCCCCCCTCCCCTCCGTGGTGTGTGTGCAGCATGGAGCCGGAGCGTGACGTGGCCGAGCCGGAGCGGAGAGAGCGTCCCGAGCCTCTGACTGGTGTGGAGCGCGCCATCGTGCAGGACACCTGGGCACGAGTGTACGAGAGCTGCGAGGATGTGGGCGTGGCCGTGCTCGTCAGGTACGCCCACCTTTCACACATACCTCTCACACACCTTTATCTATCTTTTTATCATTCCATTTCTTTAATTATTTTTCAGTCTGAACTTTTTTATAGTTTTGTTCATCCAGCACAATTTACACACAACTGTCACTTTTTAAAAATCATTTTAACTTTTTAAAATCATGATGGAGCATTTTTTAAATTTATTTCATTTTTAATTCATTGTTCTAAAAATTTTATTTGCCATATTACACAATTTAGAAAATGCACATCTTTCATCCACTGCATTATTTATCATCTAAACTTTTCATTTAGTCTTCTTTCTGTTTTTTTTTTCCAGCCCTTTGGCCTAACGAAATCAATTGAAACAAATGAACTAAACTGTAATCTTCCATAAATTTAATTTACATTCATCATAATCAAGGGGCTAAAACTGAGGAGCTAAATTTACATCCATCATTCACACACACACACACACACACACACACACGCTTCATTAGTCCATCCTTGTATGATTTCATTATTTCTTTTAGGTCTTCTCATTTTTAAGAAATTGTACTTTATGGATGGATTAATGAAGTGTGTGTGTGTGTGTGAGTGAGTGAGTGTATGATCAATGTAAATTGGCAAATTAAAATGTTGTTTATAGCTTCTTGATCAGAGTTGCTATTGTATCTGCTTTGCCAGAGTATTGCATATATTATTCATTTTTATGCTCATACATGCTGAGTTGCGTGTTTTATTAGGTAATGAATGCTGCATGTGGACTTAATAAACTAGTAAAGCTGTGTACTCTGAACCCATCTTGTGTGGTTAATCACAGTAAGTGCTGCTTTAATTTAAATTTCTAAAATTTTGTGGTTAAAATGATCAGATAACAGGAAAAATGTCTCATGGATGTAATGTGCATCTGCCATGTCATTGTGCATACTGGGTTATGTAAGGAATAAATCACTCTGTGTCATGCTGTTACATGAAAATAATCAACGATGGGGTTGTGTGATGAAGCGGAGTTACTGTTACCACCCTGGAGTTGATTATTTTCCTATAACAGCACATCCCTAAGTGTTTTATTCCTCTTACACTACAGCAATGTACCAATAATTATATTTTTCTGTTTATTAAGGAATTACATCATAGTTTTATCTCTTTATAGTTACACTTAATGTTGTGGAACGTCCTTGAAACAAATTAGCTCCTGTTCTCACTTGTTGTAGCAGCTATAAACAGTCGTTCCCTCACCAGCATCTCTTTTCTCTCTTGATGTTAATAAGACAACAAAAAAAAAAACACAGCATGTCATGTTACTGAAAAACAGAATTAAGCTTAATAAGAGTTCCGTTATTAACGTCAAGAGAGAAAAGAGATGCTGAGCGTAAACTCCTCTGTCCTGAAGATGACGGAAAACTTAAAGCTACAGCTTTACCTTTACATAAACATCTCCTTACAGAACCAATTATTACAAGTCCCTGTGCATGAGCTGTTACTATAGAAACAATAACGTATTAGATCGAGTGCATTAATAGAAACCTGTGATTTGCAGCTGCACTACTGTCAGAGCTGCTGTTCTAGAGAATTAATCACCTTCTGAGCAATCAGGATCCAGAATTCAGCAGTGCTGTGGTGTAACTTGCTTCATACTGTAGATGCAAAGAAATTCCATATCGGTGTTTCTCCTCACAGCACAGTCTCCTGAAATAGTTTAGTTGATGTGGAACGGCGCCCGCCAACCATGGAGGTGCCATCACACATTTTCTCTCAGCTCTCCAGAGCTCTGTGTGTGTGCGTGTGTGTGTCTGTGTGTGTGTGCGATCTGGGAATGCATTATGTCTCACACTCTTTTTAACACTCACCTGACTGAATTTCGTGCCGTGGGTAGACGGAGAACACAAAAAACCTCCTTCCAAGACCTAGAAATACATAAACAGAGGAGAAAATCATATTTTTACGGTTACTCACGTATCAGGGAAGGATTTAGTTTCTGGCAGTGGATTAGTGTGTCCATATCTTTGGACTCGAGCTGATCTGCACCAGTACAAAGACGTGTTTGTTTTCTAAGTAGACACTCAAAAGGTGATGTGTTCCAGCAAAGCAACAGGGACGTGTTCTCTGAAAAGTAAACTATAAAACTATTAATCATTTTTTAAGAAGTAGGAGAAAAAAATTCCTCCCTAAGGCTGCGTTCACAATTTTTATTCACAACCTCCAGTGCTTTTTATATTTTTTTACTTTCAAGGAAAGCGCAGAATGATATCAGGCGATTTTTTTTTTTTTACTCCCAACCGATCAGGTCACAAGTTGGTGGCTCAAATGAGAAAAACCAAGATGGAGGACAAAGTGGTGATCTTGTTAATGAGCAAATGTGAGGAGATTTACGACATGTCAAATGGAACGTATTTTATTTCCGATATTCCAAGTAAAAATAACAAACGTGCATTTTCAGTAAGCGATGACTACAGTACGTAACATGGGATAAAGCTACAGTACATGACGTGTTAAAGATACAGTATGTAACTTGCGCTAAAGCTACAGTACATAACTTGCGTTTAAGTGACAGTAAATAACTTCTTGTGTTAAAGCGACAAGATGTAACTTGCTTTTAAGTGACAGTAAATAACTTGTGTTAAAGCTACAGTACATAACTTGCGTTTAAGTGACAGTAAATAACTTCTTGTGTTAAAGCGACAAGACGTAACTTGCTTTTAAGTGACAGTAAATAACTTGTGTTAAAGCGACAGGACGTAACTTGCTTTTAAGTGACAGTAAATAACTTGTGTTAAAGCGACAGGACGTAACTTGCTTTTAAGTGACAGTAAGTAACTTGCGTTAAAGCTACAGTACATAACTTGCGTTTAAGTGACAGTCAATAACTTCTTGTGTTAAATCTACAGGACGTAACTTGCGTTTAAGTGACAGGATGTGACGTGAGATAAAGTTACTGTAAGTAACTTGTGTTAAAGCGACAGGACGTAACTTGGGATAAATCTACAGTATGTAACTTGTGTTAAAGTGACAGTACGTAACTTGGTATAAAGCTACAGTATATAACTTGCGTTAAATCTACAGTACATAACTTGCGTTTAAGTGACAGGATGTGACGTGAGATAAAGTTACTGTAAGTAACTTGTGTTAAAGCGACAGGACGTAACTTGGGATAAATCTACAGTATGTAACTTGTGTTAAAGTGACAGTAAGTAACTTGTGTTACAAGCTAGAGTATGTTACTTTTATTAAAGCTACAGTACATAACTCATTTTAAAAGAGACAGTATGTAACTTGTGTTAAAACGGCAGTATGTAACTTGTGTTGTGCTTTTTTGGTTTTCATTTGTAATTCCAGATTAAAGATGTAGAACCCAAGTCAGCATTGGAATAATATATCCAGGTCTGTAAGATAATTGATTCACTGGACAGAATGCATACACGCACACACACATGCACGTGCACACACACACACACACACACAATGTTCTAAATGAATGAAACCCAGAGGACTCGTTAAAATAGAATTCCTCAGGTTACCAGGACAACGGTCAGGAACAGCGATGTGATTTTGGGTTAGAGGTGATAAGCAAATCCCTGTAGTGTCTACCCTGTGTGTGTGTGTGTGTGTGTGTTTATCTGAGGATAGCAGTAGCCTATATTGGCCATCTGAGGTGTTTTGGATCCATCATGTTGTTCCAGTCGTCCTGTAACGTGTATGTGTGATCTCTCTTGGAAGCTCGGAGCCCTGAGATTCTCTCCCTTAAGTATAGAGGTGTTAAAATCTCTCACATCTACAGCATCAGCCTTTTCCTGCACTGATAACGCTAAACTACAGTTAGGTACCAATCCGGATCTCTCCTGGACATCTCCAAGACTAGAATTAGGAAGAGATCCAGAAACTGCATTCTTAAAATGGAAAAAAAAGGAACCAAAAACAAACCCTGATCTAATCAGCTAATCACAGAGTTGCTCATTTGACTGCTGATTTTAGCAGCTGATAGACATTTGGCTTGCGATCCTATTTCACACATTTTTTTGGAAATGATTAAACTGGCAAGTGTGTCTTGTTAATGCTCTTGCCTGAAAAAAAAAGCAGATTAATATTAAACACTTAACGAAGTGAAAATAATGGATGAACACCACAGTGCAAAGCATATACAGTTGTTGTTATTGTTGTTATGGTTACATCTCGGATGGCACTTTTCTTGACACCTTTAAACATACACACACACACACACACACACACACACACTTCCCCAAGGCCCTTATCAAGAGATGGATAATTTTCATATAACAGCATGGCCCAAAGTGTGTTATTCAGCTTATCCCACAGCGATTACAGTTTTAATTTATTATTATACAACAGTTAGTTCTGATCCACTAATCTGATTGGACGAGCAGCATTCCAAGAGTGCATATATGTAGTTTAACCACACTGGGACGTTTCACTGTTTGTCAGGGTTCGCCATGTACAATTCCAACTCAAGCAACAGTCCCACTGAACAGTTACTACAGGAGAGTTACTGAGACCATCAGCAGACACGGCAAACAATACATTTATCATGAATATAACTTCTGATATAAAATATGAAAGCTCGTCCGATGAAGAAGGGAATCCGGAAGCACCTTTAAGGGGAATGTACAAATCATTGTGAGCTAGCTAGCTAGCTGACGGGCTGTCAGTGAGTGTGGCTTCTTTGGATTATTTCTGTTCACGGAGCAAAAATAAACAATTTATTTGAACATATTCTGTCCGAAAACTGTTGTATAAGAGCAATATCTCACGAGCATGAGTGTGGTTAAGCTGAATATCATGAATATTAAGGTAGTTATTTCCTGTTCTCACTTACATCATAGCAGCTATAAACAGATGTTCCCTTATTAGCTTCTTTTTTTCTTTCTCTTGAAGTTAATAAGACAAAAAAAAATGCATCTTGTCATGTTACCGAGAAACCGCAAAGCGTAAACACCTCTGTCCTGAAGACTTCTCTGTGTCGAAAAAACTGTTACAAAGCACTGACACTGGAGACTCCTTCCACTAATGTTAAATAAGTGTTCCCTACAGAAGCTTCACCACATCGTTGATTATAGGTTTTTCTTTGTTAAACATTTTTTTTTTTTAAATCTTTTCATGGAGGATCTGCTATATAAGTCCCTGTGAATGAGCTGTTACTATAGAAACAATAACATATTAGAAGGAGCACATTAATATAAACCTGTGATTTGTGTTACAGCCCGGAACTACTGTCAGAGCTGCTTCTGATTCGAGAATGAACCGGGTTGTGGTTTAATATGCTACACTTCAGCAGGTTATGTTGTAGTTGATACTTTAAACTTTGTCGTTTATTTCCATTTAATCATTTGGCAGATGCTTTTATGCCAAAGGAACTACAACTGAGAAAGAATTTAAGAATCCACACCCAAGATAGTTTTGTGTGGACAGTTTTTCTGTTTCAGATCTGTTGGGTGTCGTGTTTTGGAGGTCCATGAAATCACATATGCATAGACATAGAGGGGAAAGAGCTTGGGATCGATGTTTAGATGATCTCAAAAGGGCCGAGTCTTCAGGAATTCATGGTTGTGAGGGAATCTGCAGAGAGAACTAAGCTGGGAAGTTTGTTTCACCATCATGGATTCTAGACTATAGCGATTGGGAGGGAACATTTAATACATGGAGGACAAAGTGTCATCAATTCCTATATATATATGATTATGATATGGTTGTCAAATGTAACCCCGATGTTCCCGTGTGGATTTGATATTATCCATGATAATGAGTCTTCCAGGATTGAGAAATGTTCTACAGCCTTCATTTTCTCTGAACATTGAAAAGGTCAGGAGCCATACACGGACACTAAAAACTCACATCTCTATCTTTGGTTCTCTCTTTTTCTAACTAATTAAAAGTTCTCATTTGGCTCTGCAGCGCAAAGTCATTGAAATTCATCGCCGTGAGCATAAAGGATAATATGATAGCTCGACTAATAAGATCTTAAGGAAGTAGTTATCAATTTTTAATTTCACAAGTACATTTCCGCCCTCAGGCAAATGCCATCATGAAGTCTCATTTCATTTATGATGAGAGTTTACATGGGCCAGATTTACGCTAACAATATTCAAGTCAAGAAACTTAGCATTGCTCTCATGGGAGGTAAACATATGACTAAATCTAAAGTTATTGCAAAAGTCTGTTAGCATTTTTCACATAACATCCCAGCATTAACACTTTACCTCTGAATGTTACAAAGCGCTGACGCTGGAGACTCCTTCCATAAATGTTAAATAAACATCTCCTAACAGAAAACTTCACAATATCAACAATTATCCATTTTTCTTTCTTAAATAACAACACATTGTTTGATCTATTTATTATTAGTCTTAGATAGTGTAGATGGTCTGCCATACAAGTCCCTGTGAAAGAGCTGTTACTATAGAAACGATAACATTTCTAATTAGACGGAGCGCATTAATAGAAACCTGTGATTTGCAGCTACACTGCTGCTTTTCTAGAAAAATAATCAACACATCCTGACCAATCAGAATCCAGAATTCGACCCAGCTGTAGTATAAAAGAGTTTATTATGTAGTAGCACTGGGCTGACGTGTTTTTGTGAGTGTTTTCAAGTTTTTCAGTTTCGCCTTTTTTTCATGTGGAGGGCTAAGAACTACTTTTTCAAAAATGCTGTATACATGTACATGAGGATAAATCATCGGGGCTTAATCATATAAAAATACCACTCACTCAGGTGAAATCAGGCCAAGCACAGTAAAATGGAACAGCTTTTGGAAATGGCGTTTTGGGTATTCTCCAATAGTTACAGTAATATTTAATAGAAATCATACTTTTTTTTCACACCAGCCCCTTAAACCACAACCGGTTCATGGATTTCATCAAGGCTTTATGAATCTGTCATCCAGATTCATGGAAAATCTCCTAAATCTCTCATTGAATATTCTTCTCGACATGATGTGGTGTACTCGGCAGTGAGGTCTCTAAAACCCTGGCTGTAGGCCACCTCGGTTTCATTGAGGATCCTAAAGTTAAGGCATGTTTAGATGGCACTTAAAATAACTTCCTACATAAACACTGGTTCAGGAAAAGGAGGTCAGTTTGGGGTTGGCGTAAACTCCATTTACTTTGAAAGGCTTTGCCATTGGCAGAATTGGTATAAACATATACATTCCTCCGGGATCTCTTTTGTCAAAGAGTCTTTCAAATGTACCACTTTAACGCATCCAATCCCAGATTCGCTTATGTTAGCCACACGGAAAGTCAATCTCTGAAAAGCCATTGTTAATGCGATGTGGTCTTAATAGCCGTGCGCTTCCTGCTTCGTGTTTCCATTCGATAAAAGTGTATTAATTAGCGTCTCGACGTCGGATGAAAGTGAATCCGGTCGGTTATTTCTGAAGGGAGCTGAACGCACTGTGCTGAATCTCAAGCAGAAACAGGGTTACACAATTTGTGCTTTATTAGACCAGTTCCCGCTCGACGTGCTTATTATGGGATGTTCATAATCAACACTGAGGCATTCTGGCAGGCAGAGACACTGAGTGAAATATTGGCAGAGGGATGTCTCTCTCTCTTTCTCTGTCTCTCTCTTTCTCTTTCTCTCCGTCTCTCTGCACCTGCCTCTCATTTTCCCTGCTGTGACTTAATGACATCCCTCTCGTCAGAGCATCAAAACCACTTCAGCTCTGCAGTGCAATCATCCAGCACATTTGCCTCCTTCTCTTCTTCTCTCTTCCTCTATCTGACACTCTTCCTTACCCCCTGTCTTTATCCCTCCATGATCTGAGTGGTCCTCCTTTCACACGTCTTCTTCCGTCCATCACAATTGCATGTACATATCCATGAGTTTATATTTGTTGGAGTGTCTCTCCGGTACTTCTCAACATTTTCTTTTTCAGAAGGAGGCTCTAAGCTATACATTCCACACGATCCTCTGGGGGAACCTTTAAATATTATATGTAGAACTCTACAACAGTGTTTCCCTGTCAAAATAGGATGTTTTTTTGGAAGCTAACTGTCCAATGGACCCTTAAAGAACCCCTGAAAACCCCTTTTTTTTATTTGCCTTTGTATCCGGTACTTCCGTACCTCCTGACACTTCCATTTTTAAGAACGAGACTCTAATCTATCTACTCTCTACATCCTTTGGCTGTTTCTCTGGAGGAAGATTATATGTAGACCCCTACAACAAAGTGTTTCCCTATCAGGAAGGGTTCCAAGTAGGACCTTTTTTGGAAGCTAAGAACCGTTAATTATCCTTAGAACCCTTTTTTTTGTAGTTGCAGTCTCCAGTACTTCATGAAGATTTCCTTTGTCATATGGAGTCTCTAAGCTATAACCCTTAAAGAACCCTTAAAGAACCCTTTTTTCCCTATTTGCTGAAGGGTCTCTGCTACATTTCCTTTTCAGAAGAAGATTCTAATCTTCCCTCTGGGAATTATCCCTCTGGGAGAACCCCTTAATGGTTTTGTGTAGAACTCAAGGGTGTTCCTATTAGAAGGAGTCCCATGTAGAAACATTTTTGGAAGCTAGGAACCCTTAATTATTCAATGAACCCTGAAGAACCCTTTTTTGTATCCACTGGAATGTCTCTGGTATGTCAGTACCTATGCACTCCATACATTCTCCCATTGTACCTCTGAGGAACCCTTAAAGTTTCTATGCAGGACTCTTCAATAGAGTGTTTTCCTATCAGAAAGGGTTCCAAGCAGGAACATTTTTGGAATGTAATTATCCAATAAACTCTTAAATAAACCCTTGAAGAACCTTTTTTTCGGGGGGGGGGGGAATGTATTAAGCGTTCAATACAAACACCAAATTATTGCTCGTTAGTTTCTTCTTAATATCTAGAACCTGTCCAATGATTAATATTTAGCTTAGTGCATGCTTTTCTTGCTCAGACTGGACAAGCCAAATTCCTGCATATCCCGTTGATCAAATCTCCCAATTTGTTTGACTTTCTTTCTTCTCCAGGTTCTTCGTGAACTTCCCGTCGGCAAAGCAGTACTTCAGTCAGTTTCAAGACTTGGACGACCCGGAGGAGATGGAGAGGAGCTCCCAGCTGAGGAAGCACGCATGCCGTGTCATGAACGCCATCAACACGGTGGTGGAGAACCTCCACGATCCGGAGAAGGTCTCATCTGTGCTGGAGCTGGTGGGGAAAGCCCATGCCATCAAGCACAAAGTGGAACCCATGTACTTTAAGGTACAAGGCAATAATGTGACCTTCATGAATATTCAGGTCATGTTATAAGATGTTGAGCAAATCAAAATGGTTCTTCTCCTCAACTTCTTTTCCTCCTTTTCCACCTCAGATTCTAAGCGGCGTGATTCTCGAGATTCTCTCCGAAGACTTGGGCGACTGTTTCACAGAAGAGGTGCAGATGGCCTGGACCAAACTGATGGCACTGCTCTACTGGCACATCACTGGAGCGTACCAAGAGGTGGGCTGGGTCAAACTCTCCAGCTCAGCCGTCTGAGAACCGGCCCTGCACACACACTGCCACGCATGAGTGACAAGTTATTGTCATAGAAAAAGACTGGTTTTATCCAAACACACACTCGCTACATCATCATTTATTCCGCTCCTTCTTTATCGTGTCCTGTCTTTATTCAACCAAACAACAATCTTTATATTTTGGACATGCAGGGATTTGGAGCAGAGCGGATAGGAAATAGAAATAAGGGAATCTTCTGTAAACTCATCATTTATTTTCCCCCCCTCCTTTACTTTCCATTTCTGTTTTGATGTAATTAAGGTACATTTATATCTCACCAACCTTTCATTCATACCAGCAAGCGAATAAAAAAAAGCAACCCCTCAAAATTTATTTCCACTAACAGTGATAAAAGACACTTGAATTGAAATAATCTCAATTTCATCCGAATTGCACTCTTAGAAAAATGGTTTCATCTAGCACCTAAACGGTTCTTCGGTTGTCCCTCTGGAGGAACCCTTAATGGTTTTATGTAGAAGCTTACAACAGAAAAGAAGCTAAGAACCCTTAATTATCCAATGAACCTTAAAGAACCTTTGAAGAACCCTTTTTTCTATTTGCTGGAGTGTACTTCTCAACATGAATCTATACACTCCATAGATTCCTTGATTTGTCCCTCAGGGGAACCCTTAATGGTTCTATGTAAAACACTACAACAAAGTGTTTTCCTATCAGAACAGATTCCTAGTAGAACGCTTTTATATGCTAGGGTCCCTTAATTATTCAATGAACCATTAAAGAACCCCTAAAGAACTCTTTTTCTATTTCCTGAAGTGTCTTGGCTACTTAAGTCAGTCCTGACATTTCGTTTTTCATTAGGCTCTAATCTATACAGTCTATACGTTCTTTGGTTGTCGCTCTGGGAGAACCCTTAGAGGATATATGTAGAATCCCTCAACAGTGTTTTCCTTTTAGAAAAGAAAGTTAAGAACCCTTAATTATCCAGTGAACCCTTAAAGAACCTTGAAAGAACCGTTGAAGAACCCTTCTTTCTATTTGCTGAAGGATGCCAGGTGCATTTCCTTTTTTTTTTCAGAATGCTCTAATCTATACAGCATGGATTCCTTAATTTGTCTCTCTGGGGGAACCCTTAATGGTTCTATGTAAAGCCACTACAGCAGTGTGTTTACCTGTCAGAATGGAGTTCCAAGTAGAACCGTTTTTCTTTATCCAATGAACCCTAGAAGAACCCATTTTTCTATTTGATCAAGTGTCTCAAATACTTCAGTACCTCCTGACCTTTCATTCTTTGGTTGTCCCACTGGAAGAACCCTTAGAGGATATATGTAGAATCCCACAACAAGGTGTTTTCCTATCAGAAAGGGTTCCATGTAGAAACCTTTTTGGAAGCTAAGAACTCCATCCAATAAACCCTTTAAAGAACCCTTAAACCCTATTTTTTATATTTGCTGGAGTGACTTCAGTACTTAGGAACTTCGAAAACAATCCCAAATAGAACCTTATTTAGAAAACTAGAACCATTACCCATTCTGCATCTTGGTTGTCCAGCTAATTAACAACCAAGACATATTTATAACCATTTTTAACCCATCTTTACAAACGGGTGCCAATCATTTTGGAGTGGATTGTACGTGGTGAAGCGATAAATCCATGATGCTTCTCGGATCAGTTCTCTACTCCCACAACCTACATTTAATGTCCAATCAACACGTTCAGGACGCAAAAACATTCTCTGGTTTTTATGACAGTATCAAATCATTTTTAACAAAAACAAAAAAATCCAAAATCTTATAGATATGTGTACAAGATTTTAGACATTGTAGTACAAAAATGCTAAATAGGCCACACCTGAAAATGTAACGTTACATCGGTTACTTGTTGCTTGCTGGTGTACATGCGGGGTAACAGTGCGTTCACTTCATCCTGGAATTACGGTAATTACAAGATTAGCAACGTACACAACGGAAAAATGGATACATGAGTCACTATGAAAGCTAGCAGTGAGCGAAACCATATTTTAAAAGAAAGTAGACTACATTATTGAGTATGAGGTTGCTAGAAAATGATAGGGACTGTTTGATAGACATACAGAAATAAATCATGTTAAATCCTAACATTAATTTCGTAACACCACTGCCATTCTTTCAGCCGTCAAATGTCCGAGCTTTCAGAAAATCCACCGGGTAATTATAGTTCTGCAAAGTCAAAAACTTGTAATTATCATAATTTACCATAATTACAGTGAGCGCACTGTGTGTGTGTTTGTGTGTGTGTGTGTGTGTGTGTGTGGTTGTGCATCACATAGGTACTGCGTATCCTAAACAGCCACCAATAATGTATACTTAACGTCTCCCTTGGATATTTGTCAGTCATGAAATCAGTCATTCCAAATTTACACACACACACACACACACACACACACACTGCTGCACTCGACACTATAATGAGGCTGCAGTATGGCTTCTGACTGTCCTAACGATGTGTCCAAAATATGAGCATACTCACTATCCCCTACACTGGCGAATCATGAGCACTATGTAGCACACTAATACAGGTAATGGAATTATCGCAGGATTAGCATCATCATAAGCATTTCAACATCATCACGGTACTGTGGACGTGTCCCAAATTACACATCATATTCACTACATAGGGCACGTAAACACCATAAAAATCACTGAACATCATAAGGGTGTGGTGCATGTGTCCTAAACCACATACCATATTCTCTACATAGGGCAGATAAACTCCAGCACCATCCCAAACATCTCACCATCTATCTAATGTGGCTGTGTCCCAACCCACACATCATATTCACTACACAGGGCACATAAACACAAAATCAATGTCTGAACATTATTAGTTCATTATTTGTGTTTCAATCCACACACTATATATATATTCACTATACAGGACACATGTTTTACTATCTGCCTAATGGGGACGTGTCCCAAATCACATAACGTATTTACTATATAGGGCACTTAAACTCTGTTTGCACCATCCCAAACGCCCCATCCTATATCTAATGTCGAAGTGTCCTAAATCACACATCCTATAATCTATATAGTGTGTATAAATACCACAACATACATAACATCAATCCACTGTGGATGTGTCCCAAACCACACATTGTTGTCCCTTTTACACACACACACACACACACACACACACAAAGTTAACTTAATACTAACAATGTGGAGAAATGGATGGAAGAAAGGCGTACACTTTCTCTCTCTTACACACACACACACACACACACACAAACACACACATTTATGCCATGTCCCAAATGGCACACTATGCACTGCTGTCCTCCTCTAAGCCCACACTTTGGGGAGAATGGGTTTTAAAAATCGAGCATTGAGGCGTAGCATCAGCACAAACCTTTAGTTTTACAATTTTTGCGCTAACATGAGCTAACCTGACAGGATTTCTGAAAGGATTTTAAAGTAATATTCATAAAGCTTCATAATGTAGCCTGCTGCTAAAACTAGCTAGTTCACTAACTAACATAAGATAGCTAGTGAACTAGCTAAAATTTTTTAAAAAAATAATAATTTAAAGTACTATAAGCCTTACTGCTTATCCTAGTTAGCTGGCTAGATAACATAGACTTAGCTGACAGGATTTCTGAGAGGATTTTAAGTGATATTCAAAAATAGTAAATCTTCACTGCGTTACTGGCTAGCTAGCTAGCTTACCTCAGCTAATCTGACAGGATTTCTGAGAGGATTTTAAAGTCAGATTTATAGTCCTTTTCATTAATTATGTGAGGAAAAAGTCTTTAGTGCTAACACTGGCTAGCACTTCTGGCAGGATTTCTGAAAGGATAGCCGCAATTATCATGTCAAGTGTCATCGCTAAGCGATTTCGGTAAGAGAGTGCTGTTGAGTTCATGTACATGATTCGCAAATGAGGACCGCAAGACTGAAGTGTGCCATTTGGGACAGGCCCGTAGTCTCACTAGTAGAGCAATAAACACTTAGCCTAGAGGATTGACTGTTCTACTGATGTGTGTGTGTGTGTGTGTGTGTGTGTGTGTGCGCTAATATTAGGTTAACATCAGTGATGCGTAATGTGAGTCGTTCTGTGTTGGTTCTGTTGCTTTTTCTTTGTGTGTGTGTGTGTGTGTGTGTGTGTGTGTGTGTGGGTTTAGAGCTGATGTTTGTCTCCATAGTGAGCTTCTCCTGACAGCTTGTTTATTAAACACCTCTCCACCATTCATCCCTAACTCGCTAAATGGCAACGTACTGTTCGCTCCCTCTCTCCCTTTCTCTTTCTTTCAACCTCATATCTCTCTCATGCCACCCACCCTGCTGTTCTTTTCATCTGTATCTCTCTCTCTTCCTTCTTCTGTCTCAGTGTCTCTCTCTCCCTTTTTCTTTTTCTGTCTCTCTTTCTCTCTCACTCTCTCTCTCGCTTTGTTTCAGCACATGTCTCTCTCCATCTCTATCTATCTCACTTTCTTGAGCTTTATGTCTCTCTTTTTTCTCTTTTTGTCTCTCAATGTGTCTCTCTATATTTGGATCTCTCTCTCTCTCTCTCTCTCTCTCTCTCTCCTTCTGTGTCCTGTGTTCCCCTGACAGATGTTTCCATTAGCTGGCTGTTGCCCACCTGCTGGGCTCGAGGCCTGTCTCTGTGAAACATCCTGTGCCAGGTTTTACTGCCATTACACACACACACACACACACACACACACACACACACACACACACACTTTCAGCCTCGTACTCCGTACTCTCAATGTTCCCTCATGAGTAAGTTCTCGTCTTTTCAAAGCTTGGACTTTATATTTTTCTACATATGTGAGCGAAAATGTTTATCAATGTCCTGGAATATTTAAATATGGATTAAAATATGTTGTTTAGGATTTTCTTTGTATATACACCGCTAATGTTTGACTGTTTGATGGGGTGGTGACTAGTGCTAATGAAAAACTAGTGAATGAGATGATCTAAAATTGACTATATGAATAAAGTTATCATGTCCAGCTCTGTTTGTGGTGATGAGTTATTTCTGCAGCGTGATCTCATTCGGTACGCGTGATGTGATGTTTGAGTTGCTGTTAGTTTCTAATTCAAATAAAATGTCAAATCACGTAAAAAAAAATATTTTCAATGACTCATATAACAAATGGGAGCTTAAAGCGTTTCCTGGATCATTTCCCAAAACTCTAATAAAATAATCCACACTCCTAATAAATAAATAACACGGGTAAAAACTCACATACTCACAAAATTCTTTATAAATGACCAAAATTTTATTCTGATTATGTGATGACTTTTTTCACTCTCTCTTCACTTATTAGTCCTTTAATAACAGTTTGTCATTTTTACCATCTTCTTATGCCAGCAAGGCAAATTGCAAACCAAGTATGACGTGAGTTACTTTTTAAGTCGTCTCAGCCTCAAACGCTCCACAACAGGCCACAGAACGTCTGACAGCTTTTGTACACTTTTCTGGCCACAAGCTTCAGAATCTGTTT
Organism: Pangasianodon gigas; assembly: GCA_022758105.1. Taxonomy (NCBI): domain Eukaryota; kingdom Metazoa; phylum Chordata; class Actinopteri; order Siluriformes; family Pangasiidae; genus Pangasianodon; species Pangasianodon gigas. The sequence goes on along the minus strand of CM040455.1, from coordinate 33,689,214 downwards.
TTTTTTAAACATCCTATTCTGTCAACAAGGCAAATTGTAAGCCCTCTATGAAACCATGTATGACGTGAGTCGTCTCAGCCTCAGACACTCCGTGCACGGGCCACAGAGCTTCTGATATCTTTTGTACACTTTTCTGGCCACAAGCTTGAATCTTCAATCTTGAAGATTCTGAATCTCTACTCTTCCATATATAATAAATCCTGTACACTGATTTTTAGTGGGAAAACACACTTTTGAACATAGTGACACTTAGTTTTTTGAATCAAGATATAGCCACTAAAAATTTTGCGTTCTAAATTATATTAAAGAGTTTTATCACGAGATAATATCACAAGTTTACTGCCCAGTTCTGTGGAAGAGTCTGTAGTTGGTTAGTCAAATTGCCTCTTCCTGTGAAGTAGGCAGTTCTTGGCAGCATTTATTTGACAAATTGTACCAGACTCCCTAAAGAATGCAAGACTATATTTAAAGGAAAAATGGCAAAGCTGAGCAGCTTTGTTTCAGCCGGAGGTGGAGTTAAATTATGGGCCAGAGAATGTGCACGAACTGGAGCTTTCTGAATCCAAGTAGACGAGTTTCTCTGGTGCGATTGGTAGGAAGCTTTTGATCGATATCATTTGCGTTTTTTCTCTTTTAGAGCCTGGGGCACAGCATACCCCAGTTTATTCTCTGAGCTGCAAAAAAAGGCTGCAGAATACAAGAACTTTTCCAAATATGACAAAAAAAAGCAGATTTAACATGGAAATTGCTGACTCCACCTTTAAAACAAACAAAAATAAAGAAGCACACTGTGTTAACTATGCTTGTGTTATTATACCCGGACTTCCTCCTGACGTGATCTCCTCCACATGACCTGCTGCGCATCTTCATCTTATTGCTGACTGAAGCGTTCTCTGGATGCACGGATTATCCCTGGTCCTATAAATAGTTTAAGCACATGGACAAAAATAATCTTGCGTGACTGACACTTTGACTTAGGCTTGGAGAAATCTTCAACACCATCTTAACAAAATATGTAATCAGAGCTACATGGCCATTTCCAAAAGCCACTTGCAAGCTGCATTCATATAACTGCACACCTACTGTACTGATGTTATGTATAATGTATTGGAATATGGGATATTTATACAATAAATAAATAAATAGTTACAAGCTAAATGAACTAGAATGAATGAGACCTTGTCCATGAATTGATTTTATTTTATTACTGCAGCGTATATGGGTGGAAAGTTCAGAAATAAGAAACAAAAAAACTCTCTGGCTTCAATAAATTTAAATAATATGCCTAATATTTTAGTTTGTAAAATAAGTCTGCACTGATAAAAGGGTGTCTGGCTGTAAAATTTTGAGACACCCTGCCGTATATAGTGTATAGTATATATAATATAGGATACTTAGGGTTAGGCTTAGGAGAACATTAACATAACACGAATGTGTCATGTTAATATTCTCCTACAAGCATCTATCGCTAAATATGAAAAAGCTAGTCATGTCTCACTATGTGAAGCCTCGAAATATACAACAAAGATCATCAGTTCATCAGCTGTAATAAGATTTCATCTTTTGTGAAATAGAACTGTCACAACTTGAATAGAATATTACATACTTCATTTAAATGTCCTTCTCCTAAAAAAAAAAAATCATTTCAAATGCCAGTACTAAACTCAACAACTTATAAATTACAAAACAACGTCTTATTACAAATATTTAAAAAAAGGCACAATAAAATAATTACTTAAAATCTTATAATTAATCTTATAAATCATTAAAAAACAAATTAAAAGTGAATTTTGTTAGTATGCATAAAAACGTTTTACTAAAGTATTTGTTTTTATATACAAAGAAAAATTAGAAATGTATTGTTAATCTTATCTAACAAGTGTATACTGTGAAACACAATTACATTTAAACTATACTATACTATACTATAGTGACTATATATATATATATATATATATATATATATATATATATATATTTGTGTACTATACAAATCAGATCAACAGACAATTGCTAGCATTTTAGATAAATATACTACTTTGGTACATAAAAAGTACATAATTTTGCTAGAATATTCACAACATGCTAAGAAGATTTTCAAATTGTACTGGTTTTAGACGTAGGCTTCGGAGATCTTATGACATGACTTAATTTTCACCTCGATATCTCATTTTGTCTGACAGTATGAGGTGCTCGAGGTGAGAAATTAACAAACAAAATCAGGCTAAATTCACAAAAAAATACAAAATATTTAATATTGTTCAAATTAAAATTCCCCTAAACGTTTGTGTGGGACTCCTGGGATATAGAGCACATGATTTGTTTCTGTACGCTGGCTTTTGTTGCTACTGTTCTGCTTTCTTTCACAAACACTTCAAAGCTATCTGAACAGTAAGCGGCACGTCCTAATGAGACACCTCCTTACATAATGAGACGTTTCTACAAAAGTGAGAGCAGGCGACTGAAGGAATTTAAGTTATTCGACTCAGAAGCCATGTAAAAAGGCGGAATGAAATCAGGCAGCGATCCGGCGTGACTCCGCAGTGACTCCGCAGCCCTGTCTCTAATGAGAGACCTCCCGTCACTAACAAGCCCCCGCTAGCTAATGTTGCTAATGAGCATCTGATATGTATTCATATCATTACTTAAAGAGCTAGAGATGCCAGGCTTTCACATAAGCTGCTTCCTGATACGGTTTCCTGTTTCCTGTCCCTTTATGTGCATTGAGTGGCTAAACCAGACCCAGATCTTTAGTTTAGCCGTAGATTAGCAAGGAATCACCTACATCATGGAAAATCACTATCTACATGAAATGAATACTAAAGAGTGAAATAATAATTAATGAAATTAATCACAGTATTGGATGTAGTTCATATTGATATCTTAGTCATTTAAGTACCTGAGGGTTTTTTTTCTATTTTTAATAATAAAAAAATTTGTGGGTCCGAGTATGTTGCCTCCAAGCATTTTTTTTTTTTTTTTTTTTGAAAAAGAAAATTGGGAGTCTAGCAGACAAATTTTGCCTGAAGACCTGTTAAAAATGAGCCAAAAATGAGCTAACGTTACTGATCCATTCAGCCACCCATCCACATTAACTGAAATGCTAGCTAACATCAGCTAGCATAAAGTTTTCATCAACTTAATAAATTTTGTTTGTTCAAAATATTGTAAAGTGATTTTAAATCCTGTGGTTTTTTTTCAGCCGCCACATCGTCCTCCTTTACCGTCACATTCTTGCTATTTTTTTTTTTAAGACCTAGTGATTCATATTAGCCGTACATCAGGCACTAAAAACAAGTCGTCCTATAAGTAGCATCAACTAATGCGTCCTGTCAATGGAAAGTACAGGAAAGTTCTGTGGCTCCGATAAACGAAAGCCATTTTATTGCGCACGTTTGAATAATAAGCCTTATATTTGAATAGTTTGTCTAGTTTAAGTAAAAATGAATCACTTGATTTCTGTATACTCGGAGGATAGCGAGGAGACATTTCAAGAAAATTCCCACCAGAAACACTTGATATGAAGTTTTCGTTAATGAAACCAGGAGACGCCTTTTTATTTAATTTCGTAGTGTCTTGGCGGAGCTAAAAGTGCTCTTCCAACAGTCAAACAAGCGTTACAGACATCTAAAATCCTCTGATGGTGTGCCGTATTCATGCTAGATGGGGACCGGACATGTGTGTTCTTATCTGGGTCATAAAGCTCAAATCCAGCATTGATCCAGCGACATCCCTGACAATTTTGAAGGTATGTCCAAACTTTAACCCAAGTACGTTCAGCCAAATGGACCAGTTAACAACCACAAGTGCAGGTTTTCTAGGGAAGGTCTCCTAAGATAAGGTCTGATGGGGTCACTGAGGATCATCACCTCAAAATACTGCATCTTTTAAAGCTTGAATCTAATTTTAAAAGACACAGCAATAACAAATATTTTAGAGATTAATTACTTTACTTGTTACCCACTTGTTAGCCATTATTAGTCAAATGTATTCGTTTGTTGGACCAGCCTCGAGAGTTCCCTGACAGTTATAAACTCCAAATCTCTGAACAGCACATTCTGTGCTGACCCACTGCAATAAACTGTGGCGTGTAACTGTTCTCCAAGTTACGCACATCCACACACGGATTAGCATTCTTCCTAGCATTAAGCAGACTAGCTTAGCTGTACATGATCTGATGAATCAGACCGACTCTCATCCACCCATCTGTTCAGCCACACACACTGTTTATCCAACGGCTAATCTGGGATCTCAGGTTTGGGACACAGGGAAAGAAGGAAGGACAGGAATAGCATCGACTAGCCGACCTGCTAACTCCGCTAGCTTACTGATGAGGAAGGGTCATGGTAGTGAGTAGCTGAACTGCAGGGATCGTGGACGTGCCTGCAAGGGTCCAAGCGGCCACTGGACCATGTGCACGACCATCATGGTGCTCACCACAGTGGCCGTTATTCTGCGTCGACGCTTTTCCAACAGAGTCAAACCGTGAGTGGGCTACATTTCTGTCCTTCTTTAGTTCTTACTTTTCTCTTTCTTTCACATGGGTTTAACAATGCCCATATATATAGCAAAAAAATGATCAATTTAGTTGCAACTGACACTTTTCTTCTTCAGTTTTCCAATTTTCCGTCTTAAAGAGAGACATTTTTTAGTTTGATGCTAGTTTTATTTTAAAAACTGACTACCAAGCTTTTTGGGGTGGAATTTTCTTTCTCAGTTTTCCAATTTTTTATTTTTAAGACATAAAGTGCTACCTAATTACATTTCTTCCTTTCTTTCTTTCTTTTTGTTTCAGAGTGCAAACCCATTAGCTTAACAGTTCCCAAATATGGCAAAAAAAGGCAAAAATAAATAAAGGTTATAAAGAATTGGCAGATTTGGGAGACTTAAAAATGAATCACAAAAATTAAATGAAAATGAACATCAAAATAAATGAATTGTGAAAATATACATGTTGAAAAATTAGATGTGAAAATAAATGAAGCAATGTGGAAAAATGAAAAAGTCTACGTGTGTGAAACATAATCACACATGATTATCATGTGTGATGTTTCTGTAAGGGAATATTATATTATATTATATATATATTATATAATCTATGCTAATCTATGCTTTTTATGTAGAAAGGTGCTTTATCTCTGTCTACCATCTGTGTTAAACGCCAGAGGTAAAGAGGTTCGTCATTGCCGGTCTCAGTGCCGAGTCTCTGCTCAATGTTAAGGCAGTTCACGGCAGGCAGCGACTGAAGGATACGGTGAATATTCATGCTCACAGCGAGAGAGCTCGAGTTATCAACACAAATCAAGGTTACGCTTCAGATGCCTGCGTCTCTACATCCGTTAAAAAAAATTCTCCTCCTGCGAAGAGGGAGTAGAAAACACGCCGCTGGCATTTGTGATGGTATTTCGAGAATCTGCAAACAGTCAGCTGATGGATTAGCATCAAGACTCGGGAAGCGATGCCAACGTGATAACATGCCAGTAAAGCACCTGTCTGTACCTGGCGCAGGCTCACGTGTGTTTTCAGTTTTGCTCAAACACGTGAGCAGGTGGCAGGTCACGAGTCGGCATGAACTCATAAGGTCCAGGTTTGATCCTGGAATGCTGTTTAATTACATGCTTATTAAAATTTCCTGTAGCTAAAAACGAAAAAAATCCACACAAAACCAGAACTCGGAATCATAATTTCATTCCTAGATGCATTGTAATATTCATAAAGTAACTTCATACAATACATTTTTAAACAGTTATCCACATTAAAAACTTTCCTCAGGTCCTAAAATGGACTCTTATATTATCACACACTGTTTGCGGATCCACATGCTGGTGGTTTATTAAGTGACAATCCAATTCACAATCAAAAATCAAGGTCGTAAAAGGACAAAACACAATCGAGCATGAAACATGAAAATCCAAAGAGTAATAAAAAAATAAGGCAAGGTCAAAACATCGCTAGACACAAGACTTAGAATTAATGCAACGCTCAACTGTTGGCAAGACTTCGTAATGAATATTGAGTTTATTGAGTTCTCTTTATATACTGTGTAAAGAGAAAGTGTATGCAAAGTAGTTTGGTACACAGGGGAGAGAGACCTCTGCTGGCTTGGAGGCGTAATGTCCCAGGCTAATGTGATGTCATTTTGGTAAGCTAACAATTTAGTTAGCTTTTACAGATGCAATGGAAGGCAACAAATCTTTTCAGATGTGTTGGTAAATTACGAATTTAGCACTATTGCCGTTTATTCGGTATTTAGCTAATTAACAGCTTGCTAATCGCAGTTAGCAGTTCGTATAATTTTATTTAATGGAAACTTGAAAATAACAGCTATGAAGATATCTTTAACAGGTTCTAGTGATTAGGTTGTTTTTTTTAAAGCTGCATTCTGTAATGTTCAAAAGTGTTTACAGATGTGTAATAATCACATAATTTCAAAGATACTTTAGAAAAGTGGTCATGTGCAATATTGCCATGGGGGTGTATTGATGTAGTGTTCTATTTCCATTTTTCTGGTCCAGAAATTAGCCATATGTCACCAGATGACTAATAATTATATAATTTAGAAAAACTATAATTCGCAATATTGCCACAAAACAGATCATGCTAGTTTTGTAATGGTGTTTTTTTGTTGCTAGTTTGTTCCTTGCTAGTTTTATTGACAATGTTCTGTTTACATTTTTCTGGCCCAGAAATTAGCAAGACATTTCCAGATGCATAATAATCATACAATTTTAAAAATACTTGAAAAATTGTGATTCCTAATATTGCCATGCAACAGATCACAGCCTTATCATGTTAAATAACCACATTCCATTTTTCCGTTAAAAGGAAACTCTCTCATAAGAGAGTTTTTAACCAAGATCATGAATTTGGTTGGGAGGAAGGAAATGATTTAATTAAAATGTTTTCATTGCAAAGAAGTCTTGCATTTCACCTCACAGGCAATGGAAAGCTGTAGTACAAACATTAAAAAATTACAAATCGCCCCTTTAAAATGGCTGAAATTCCAGTAAGAATACAAACCAGTCATGAATTCCAGGATTTAGCAGTTAGAAATGGGTCCTAAAGTGACTAATAATAACATAGAAGATGGTAATAACAAGGGGGTGTGGTCAGGGCGGAGCTAGAGCTGGAATAAAGCAAACACTGCTTTTCCAGCCCTTTGAGGTCTCGGTCTTTTAAAGTAATGTGATTATTTCAAGCTAAAGTTTTCTGTCCAGTACCAAATTTACTCCGTCACTTCCTGCAGTTTGTTATTTTTGACAATAAACTCAATGTAAATGTAAGAATCTGAGCCTCTCGCTATTCATTTAACCGAATAAGAGTGCGGTAAAGACGGCACACAGGCCCGCAGTACATCCTCCTCTTATCTCATTATGGTGTCAATATGCAGCTCTGGTCACTTCTGTACATCAACACTTTCCCTGGAGTATTATTATTCTGCTGAAAAGAACGAAAAACTTCATTACAGCGAAGTACGGAGATGATGATGATGCTATTAAAGCCCCATTAGCTAGCAAAAAAAAAAATGCACTGATGATATGTTGCAATCGAAGTTTATTTTTAAGCACTCTTATGAAGACGTATCCAGAGGGTCATTTCAGGGACGTAAAATGAAGAGAGAGGAAAACAGTGTGGCCCTGAGGTCCTGTTTTGGACGGTAAACGAGTGCTGAGGGCTAACTCATGTCAGTGCGAAACAAAAACGCATGGTGTAAGCGTTCATAATTCATGTTTATAGCAAGCTTTTGGGAAGTTTTCCAATTCTCAATTTTAAAAAAAATGGTTATGGTTCTTTCCTGGGAGGTTGTTTCAGATTGCAAGATTAATTCCACATGCCATCGTTGTGAAATATTTTTGTTGATATTAGTATGGATTAGCAATATTTTCACTCCACAATCAGGGAAGTTCTGTCCAGACCTAAAGCCAGGAGAGAGAAGGGCAGAAGAATCTGCAGGACATGTTCTCGATGAGACAGAAACACACACTCTCACACACACACACGCACACACACACACGACGTTCTGTGTTCTGTTCTGGTGCGAGTTTGACAAGACAGTCGTCTTCTCCAAGACACATTTCTGCGAATGACACCACAGCCTGTGCAGAGCCACAGAAACCTCCTCCGACCACACTGCTTATTAAATCCTCTCAAATTTAATCCTCTATTTCCACGATTTAATAACTGATCTCTACTTAATCAATTAGCGGAGACAAGTTTGTGTTTCGGGAAGGTTTTTATACCCAATTTTCTGTAAAATCGGCTCTGACAGTAGTGCAGCTGCAAATCACGGGTTTATATTAATGCACTCGCTCTAATACGTTATCGTTTCTATAGTAACAGCTCGTTCACAGGGACTTGTACAGAAGACATTTCCTATAAACAGAATAAAAACGTGTAATCATTGACATGGTAAAGTTTTCTGTAAGATGTTTATTTAACATTTTTGGAAGGAGTCTCCAGTGTCAGCACTTTGTAACTATCAGTGCTTAAGTAACTGTAACTTTAGGTTTTCAATATGAAATATGAAAAGTGTGTTTTGGAGACTGAACATCTGACATTTTTTGTGTCCCAAAAGTCTCCGTACATATGGGGAAATTAACACTTTTTAGCAAAATGTCTTCCAAAATTTTTCATACTTCGTTTATATTATATATTTTTTCCAGATAGTCTTTAAGAATGCCTTTGACAAAAGAAGAACGTATTGAAATCATTCTCATGGCTGGATCAGGAAGCTGTCGCAAGGTTGCAGTGGTCTTTAACAGGAAACACGTTGAGCATATCACATGTGACACTGTAACCAAACTTACTAACAAATTCAGAAAGACTGGAAGTGTTGCGGACCAACCGAGAAGCGGACGTCCACGAACATCCACTGACGAAGACACAACCGACGTGGTGCTGGCAAACAGAGTCCCCTGTGTATGGAGACTTTTGCAACACCCTGTAGTACGTCTCATATGTTGTACATCTTCAAAACCTGATTATTCACTCAAGTAAGGTGTGAACATCTTCCTTTTAAGGACAATAAGGACTATTTTTAGCAATATACTGTATATAGTTAATTTTGGGGGGCCTTTTAAAGCTTTTAATAGATGGAGAAAAGAAAAATGCAAAAAAAAAAAAATTATAAAGGAAGAAAAAGAAAAGGATGAGAAAGAAATATATAAAAAGAAGGAAATAAATATTATGCACATGCACATGTACTCATCCACAAATCAAATACCATTTTGCAGCAAAACAGAAATAAATACATTGAATAAAAAGTAATACACATACAAAAATAGAATAAAACAAGCATGAAAATCATTCTACTTATCCAGGATTGTTTTTAAAAGTCTGTTTGCTTTTTAAAGTGTGTTTTGTCAACCCAAAACAAGAGCTCCTCATAAAGAAGAAAAATGAGTGAACAGAGATCCCGAGCTCAATAAGCTCAATAATTAGATCAGCGCATGTGTCTAAAGACTGGAAATATGAAAAATTGGAAATATATGAGGATTTCTTCATTTTCTCCAGCCTGTGTGTGCGTGTGTGTGTGTGTGTGTGTTATATAAACCAGGCTGATGAAAGCATCACGATGCTGGAATAATCCTCCCTCGGGCTGATAGAAGCCCCTCACAGACTCTGCACGAAACGAAACGAACGCTCACTCGGCTGTCAGTGTTGTTTCTCCTCTTCCTGACTAATTCATCTTGACATGCATCATATCATCGTGTCTCCGCTCTCCATCCCTTGTTCACTTCCCTGTCCCCTTCTGTCCCTCACCCAACCTCCCCCCCTCCTCCCCGTCCCCAGGCTTCAGGAGGAGCTCTTTGAGAAGGACGTGGCGTACATGCGGAGCGACAGCACAAATGCGCACAAGTGATCGCCGCTTCTTCACGTACAGGGCTGCGTATCAGGTTAACACACTTCCTGTTTTACAGTTTATCAAACATCACACCAATACCACATCCTGTTCACTATATAGTGAACTAAAATGCTAAAATCCCACAATGCACTGCTGTAGGTTAGTATCCAAACTATATTGAGCTCTCAAGGTTATATAGCTAGGTTATATGTTTAGTGACCATTGTGATACGATCTCTGTGTATCACTGACTTATTTTACAACTTATTGTGTAAAGTGAGTGAGTGATACTAGCTAGCAAACTACCAAAAAAGCTAGCTCTTTAGCTATTTATCTTGAGCATTTCCATTGTGTAATGCTAGCATGCTGTTTAATAACTTTTTTAATGGAGCTGTTGCTAGCTAGCTATTTATACCTAATAAACTCCAGTGACGGCCTTTCATTGTAAAGCTAGATAGCTTATTCAGCAGTGAGCTAACTAGCTAGCAAGCAAACCTAGCTACTCTTTGTTTTAACGTTTAAATATTCATTTAGTATATTTTAATTTGCCATAGAAGTAAGATGACCGAACATATTAAACGGTAAATCCTGATGAGGAAATCTGAAATAGTTATATAGTTAATGTTAAGCTATACTAGTACAGATTATGGCATCGCAGCAGGGCTGGGCAATATGGCAAAAAAACATCTCGTGATATTGTGACATGTGCAACGTAACGTGAGAGGCAGCATGCTCTGCGTGTGTTTTATCAGGGTGAAAACAATAATCGTAGTTGTAGTGCATGATTTAGGTAAAAAAAACTGGTAAACAATAAACTTGTTTAAGTTGAAAAAAAAACAGATTTTGACAGAAACATTAAGAAAACAACATGTATGATAAGACATCACAAAGAAACACAGGACTAACAGGGTAGAAATACAAAACAGGTGAACACAACGTGATAACAAACCAATGACAGGACAGGGGTGGAGACAGAACCAAAACAAAAACAAAAGCACATGTAGTACAAAGAAGAAGTGCAAACAAGAGGGGGAATTCGTTACAGTTTCTTAAAAACTGTTTTAAGATACACCATATATATATATATATATATATATATATGTGTGTGTGTGTGTGTGTGTGTGTGTGTGTGTAAATATATATAGTGATATTTAGTTTATGAAAAACTAGAATTTCAGAGATTCTTTGTTCAATATTTAACAGGAAAAGGGGGAAATGAATCATTTGGTCATTAGATTTTGACATCAATTCACTAACTAGTTAGAAAATTCAGAGAAATCGGATTAGAAGAATCAGGGGAAAACTGTATTTCAACATTGTTTTGATGAATTGCCATAGGCTAAAAGCTTTCTCTTAACACTAGTATATTTCACGCTGCTTCAGTTTATATAAATTAGATATGAAAGTATACACAAGATTAGAAATCTCAACCTCCACAATAACAAAAGATCATTCTCAAACTAGAGGTGATGGAGCTTCCATTAGGTCATCTGATGTCTGTTTGGATGATCCACTATGAGACAATTATCATATATCTCACGACTCAGACAGCCACCTTTTAAAAATATTAATATGTGTGGCTTGAAGTCGCTTATTTAAAAGGACAAATGACTGATTGGTGTTCTGAGAAACATCAGGAATTAGACTTATTACATAAAAACTAGCAAGAACACAGCACATGATGTATGAGAAGCATGCTGATTTTTCTGGATTTGCAAAAGAGTAGATAGACAGGCAGCGAGCTGGAGACAGATCCGTCTCTCCTCTCATCGGTCGAGTTGCCATGGTGATGTGTGAGCTCTGGCATGCGGCGTGTGTGTGTATGTGTGTGTGTGTCAAGAACAGGTGTATCCACAGCAGAGCCTCGTGCTACTAGCACCCAGTGGTTTGCACCACTTAACCCTTCTTCACCCCATGAACTAGTCAGGTCAAAACAATCTCCATTTTTATCAATAGTGTCCTTTTTTGTTCATAAATGAGAAAATAAAATGTAGTTGTCAATATGTTCATTGTGAAGAGAGGTTAAATCTATGACTGGACCACCACAGCATGATGGGATGCATTGAGGGATTATTGTAACCCAGTTAAGGAGGGCATAATGAATCCAATTAAAGCAAGCTATGAATTATCTTCCCCCTCCAGGTTTACGGTCAGCAGCAAGTCGAGGGAACAGAAACACAACAACTGGGATGACAAGACAGCGGTGGAAAAGCGCAGCACTATTTTACAAGGCAATAGCATTTTTTTTGCTTCTAGTCTCTCAGCAAGTCATGCAGTGTTTAAGTATGTCATCTAATTCCACTTTTTCACAGCTTCTGACAAATGACAGGGTGTTGGTGGAAAGCAGGGTGTTGATGGCAGCAGGGTTTTGGCAGAAGCAGGGTTTTGGCAGAAGCAGAGTGTTGAGAGAAGCAAGGTGTTGGGAGAAGCAGTGTTTTGGAGGAGGCAGGGTGATGGGAGAAGCAAGATGTTGGGAGAAGCTGTGTTTTGGAGGAGGCAGGGTGATGGGAGAAGCAAGATGTTGGGAGAAGCTGTGTTTTGGAGGAGGCAGGGTGATGGGAGAAGTAGGGTGTTGGACACAGTAAGGTGTTGGTGGAAAGCAGGGTGTTAGTGAAACACATGATGCTTGTGGCAGCAAGGTTCTCAGTGAAAGCAATGTTTTTGAGGCAGAAGGATGTTGGTACAAAGCAGGGTGTTGGAGGTAGCAGGGAGTCAGGGGCAGCAGGGTGTTGCTGGAACGCAGGAAGGCAGTAAGGTTTTGGGGGAAGCAGGGTGCTGGTGGAAAGCAGTGTGTCGAAGGCAGCAGGGAATTGGGAAAAAGCATGGTGTTGGATGCAGCAGTGTGTTGGAGGCAGCAGAACGTTGAAGGAAAGCAGGTTGTTGCTGGAAAGCAGGATGTCAGAGAAAAGCAAGGTGTTAGAATCACCAGGGTGTTGGAGGTAGCAGAGTGTTGTTGGAAAGCAAGGTGTTGGGAAATGCAGGGTGTCAGTGGAAAGCAGAGTGTCAGTTGCAGCAGTTTGTTGGTGGTAGCAGGGAGTCAGGGGCAGCAGGGTGTTGCTGGAATGCAGGAAGGCAGTAAGGTTTTGGGGGAAGCAGGGTGCTGGTGGAAAGCAGTGTGTCGAAGGCAGCAGGGAATTGGGAAAAAGCATGGTGTTGGACGCAGCAGTGTGTTGGAGGCAGTATGGTGTTGAAGGAAAGCAGGTTGTTGAAGGCAGCAGAACGTTGAAGGAAAGCAGATTGTTGCTGGAAAGCAGGATGTCAGAGAAAAGCAAGGTGTTAGAATCACCAGGGTGTTGGAGGTAGCAGAGTGTTGTTGGAAAGCAAGGTGTTGGGAAATGCAGGGTGTCAGTGGAAAGCAGAGTGTCAGTTGCAGCAGTTTGTTGGTGGTAGCAGGCTGTTGGGGGAAATCAGGGTGTTTCAGCAGGATGTTGAAGGAAGGGAGGGCGCTGGTGGCAGCAGAGTGTTGGATGAAGGCAGGGTGTTGGAGGCAGTGAAAAAGTAAAAAAAAAAAAACATTTGACACTAAACATGTCATGATTGATTACATTTAGGGCAAATGGAAAAAGGTGTAAATGTGTTTGTGTGTCTTTTGATGATTCCTTGATGTTCACACTTCAATATATTTAACATGGAAACTTATTTCCTATCTTTTCATTCCATGCTACAATAAAATCTCAAAAGTAGCTTCAGCAAATACTTAAATGTTAGCATGACACGTCAGAGCCTGCACCAAATGAAGCTTTAGGTGCCTGCATTTGATTGCAACATCATTGATAAAAGGTCTAGTAGTTGTGAAATGTCCCTATGTGCACTGTCTAGTGTTCCTAATTTAACATTGCCACTTTCAAACTAATGAAATGCTTTTTAATTAAACCTGAGAGTTTACCCAGGTGTGTTAGAGCTCAGCGCATGGGTGCTTAAAGATCAAGATTGGGAAACACTTGAGAAATTTTAATTTAACCAAGTGCTCCTTTTAAGCCTTTCAGAAATGCTGCCAAGCTTTTGGGGTTTTAATGAGTTCTGTGTTTAAGGTAGCGTAAAAGCCAATATGAAAATGTGACTTTTATAAAATTCATGTCCAGAATTATAGAGAGAGAGTTATTTATTTATTTAGTCAGTTAGTTAGATAGTTATTTAGTTAGTTATTCATTCATTGTTTTTGTTAAGGTTTTCTTATGTATCCAAATTCATAATTTGCATTTTATCTCTTCATATTGCTTATGCCACAAACAGCACGTGCACAACCATGTCCTCCCATGTCTACAGTTTATCACATATACACTAGTAACCTTATTTCACTCCTTGTGTTAGACCTGGGTCAGTTTTCTGTATTGAATTACTACACAAAAGGGACGGTGATCACCTCAGCTTCATGTGGTTTCAAACCTTTAGTCATCACAGTGGCACATCAATTCCAAACCAACAGTTTTTTAGACTTTAAACCAGGACCTAGCACAGGTTTTTAGATTTTGTGGTGTGAAAATGGCTTCACAAGACTCTTGGACTGTGGCAAAAGTTAGTCTACCACCACACTGGAGGGACGTGAGAGAGTGGAGTATAGAAAAAAGACAGAGCTACGCAGTAAGACATGCCTGTTATCCTGCTTTTCTTGAGTTAATAGTTTCAACGTGTTAACATAATGCTTTATACTTGTATATAAATGTGTGTAGTGATATGAGCCCCAACCTGTAGATAAGTATCTGCTGAGGGAAGTCTCGTGTTATCTTATCTTGTTTGTGGACGAATTGAATTCTTTTTCCATGTACTGTATGTATAAAGATCTTGAGTGAGATAGATTTCTATTACTTATTAGCTCGTAAGTCCAGTCCAGATATTTAAAGCCGTGTATAATTTTGAAATGGTGACTAAAATAATAATAATAATCAGTGCCTCGGCCTTGAATGCAGTTAAATTTTTGGACGTGGCTCCTTGGTTTGGTGGTCATAAATATTTTAAGTTGAGGGTTGAACTGAATTGCAGGGAGGTGACTGTGCATAAGTTAGATTAGAGAAAACAGCATGTGTAATGACTCTCACAGGGGGGCTGAAGATCCGTTTCCCTCTAAATGATTTATGCGCTTGTGTGTCTGTTTCAGTTACCCGAGTTACCTTTGTCTCCTTTCTCGCTCTCGCTCGCTTTCTCTGTTTTTTTTCCTCTTTTTAAAATTCTTTCTTTCTCTTTCTATTGCTGCAGATGTGGGTGTTAGACGTAGAGAGCCTCCTCAACTCCATGGCGAGACAGCTGGTGAGTCAAATCGCTAACAGTCCATCAAATATGAGATGTCGAACTAATGAGAGCTGATGTAGGCGTCTGGTTCTGGTTCACGTTTATTCCTCATTGGACTGATTGGATTATCACATTGTTTTTTTTTTTATAATTTGCTCATTAGATATGATTAGCTTATATGATTTGCTCATTAGGTATGTATAATTTTCTATTACTGGCCAACACAGCAAATCACATACAGGGGAAAATCTCTAATCACTGTAAAAATCATTAGCATTAAATGGCAAGGATTTAAAAATAATTAGACTTTTGCTTGAGCAGTGGTCTAATAACTTTCAACATCAGCATTTCCCTTTCGATAAACCTTCTTATGGACTGTTCCAATCCTTTAAGTGATGTTTTTAAGGTGAATTTTTAAGTTTTTAATCATGTTACTCTGTTTGTTAGGTAGCAAGCTAGCTATTTAACAAGCTAATATGACTCTGTTCAAAGAAATATACTGTGTGATGTAACTTCATTCATTTTTCAGTTAGCTTACAAGCTGAAATGTCTGTATATAGCTCAAAGACAATATACTGTGTGATAACTCCATTCATTTTTTAAAATACAAACTAGCTCAGGCTATTTCCTTTGAACTATACAGTTGTGACTAGCTAGTGAGTTAACAAGCCAATATAAGTATATAATAAAAAAAAAAGAAGAAAGAAATAGACTGTGCAGCATTTCATCATTTCATCATTCTGATACCTACAGTAATTAGTAAAGTAACCGGTCAGCTAACTAGCTAGATAGTACAGTGATAAAAAGCACCCTGGAGGGAACAGATTACCCACAATGCACTAGTTAGCAAACTGATATTACTTTGTTTATGGTGTAAATAAAACAGCTTGTACAGATTACCACAGAAATCAGTTCAGATGAACAAATCTGTGATGTTTCCTAGGCATGTCTCTGAGGGGGAGTTGACAGGGCTGTGTTAAACACAGTTTATGATGCAAGATTGGTTCTGTTTAATCGACTGTAATTGACTCTTCTGCAGCATGATTCACTGGAGAAATACCCCAGACAGGAGCAAGATGACACATTCACATCCTCACAGACCAAACGCAGGCCTTCTCAACTCTCAGCTTCGACACAGTGATCTGCCAAATTCTACAAGGCCAGACGTTTGCTGTAAACTCCGGCTGATCCACCGCAATACCACCAACTTTTACCCCTGATAAAATGGCTAAGAATGTTTTGTTAAAGTGAAGTGTTTAGTCTGTGATTGGTGTAGAGAGATAAATATGGCCACAGTGCAGCATTATATCTTGCATTGTTTTTCCGCTTTGTCTTGAAAATAAAGACTGATGGGTGGAGCTGATGGTGGGTTCATATATTTTCGAAAGTTAGAAGTTAAAGATGACTGCTATATAATCTCTAAGTACTGGTTATGTCACGGCTGACAAAAGCAAACAAGTGAAAGAAAAGTAACCATTTAGTGAAAGCAAGCTAGCAAGTGAAAGAAAACTAGCGAGTTAAAACTAGCAAGTGAAATCCAACTAGCAAATAAAATCTAAATATCAAATAAAAGTAAAGGCAAACTAGCAAGTGAAAGTTAACAAGTAAATGACCGCAACCAAGTAGGCAGAAAGCAAACTAACAAGTGAAAGAACCCCAGTGAGTAAAAACTAGCAAGTGAAAGCAAACTAGCACATGAAAGCTAACTAGTGAGTGAATGCTATCTAGCAAATAAAAGCCAATTAGCAAATAAACATTAGGGGTAAGTGATAGCAAACTAGTCAACAGAAAAACTAGCATGTGAAAGCAAACTGGCAAATGTAACTAATCTAACTAGTGAGTGACAACAAACTAGCGAAGGAGGGCAAACTAGCAAGTGACAGCAAACTAGTGAATGAAAGCAAAGGAAATCTAACTAGCAAATAAAAGCAAAGGAAATCTAACTAGCGAATGAAAGCCCAACAGATTATAAGCATACTAGCAAGTAAATTTAAACTAGCAAATTTAACTAGTAAGTGAAAGCAAACTAGTGGGTGAATACAAACTAGCAAATGTTAGTAAACTAGCAAATTAATTCTATTTAGCTAATGTAAACTTTGTAGTGCAGGACATATGATTTATTACTTCAGAGCACTATAAAAAATAGCCATTATCTATTCTATTCTTATTGCTAATTCCAAGTTATCTATCCTCAAAAAAAACCAATACATTTAAGGAAAAGATTAATTTCCTTCATTATGTTGTTCAGGATGGAATTTTGGCTGATATCATGGTGTTTTAATGATTTCTAGCTGTTTAGAGATCTTTTTTTAAAGCCACTTTATAAACAAAAGGAAAGTGAGACAGAAAGAGAGAGAGAGTTTGAGTTTTTGTGGACTTCCTCAGCGACTTCCCTGCTCTGGCTGTTTTCACTGCGCCGCCAATGAGGCGACGCCTGATTAAATCGAGAAATGATCCGACGTCTGCGTCCCTCTGTCCCCTGTTGTTGTTTACCATATTGCCATGTCAAGTGATTGGATTAGCTTGTTTATTCCATCTGGGACATGGACAGAGGAAAGAAAAGGTAGCTACATCACCAGTGATGAGAATCAATTAGCATGAAACATGCTCGGGTTAGACGTAGGAACAATCCATGATGTAATAGACGTTGGCCTCCAGAGCACATCGTACTCTCAGATAGTGCTGTTAGGAGTAATATAACGAAAGCGCCCTTTACCTGATAGGCAGGAAACGCGGGTTGTGCGCTCCTGCAATCAGGCAGATAAAGAGCTGAAATGTCTGGAGTGGTGGAGAGAGCTCAGATGCAGCGCTTCTCGGATGTCGCAATGAAAGCCTTGTTTTGGTGAGTAAAACAGAGGCCCGGTCATTAGCGACGCTGCCTTCCTCATCTACCCCGAGGCCCTGCAGAGCGCTCAGCTAATTTAATGACAGAAAAGCAGGGCGGTAATGACACAGAGAGAGAACGAGACAGAAAACATGTCGTTGCTAACAGATGTAGATGGATTGAGCCTACATACATAAACTAAACATCCTCTTCATTAACGTGGCTCTTGCAGGTTTATATGAATGCACTCTTTATTGTTTCTATAGTAACAGCTTACACAGAGACCAGTGTTGCAGACATTCAGCATAAAGGGATTAAAATAACATGTGAGGAGACTTTTATTTAACACTTATGGAAGGAGTCTCCAGTGTCAGTGCTTTGTAACAGTCAGGGGTAAAGCTGTAACTGCAAGTTTTCCTTCACAGGATAGAGGAGTTTGCGTTTTGAGGTTTCTCAGTAACATGACAAGCTGCGTTGGGTTTTTTCCCCCATCATACTGACTTCAAGAGAAAGGAAAAAGAAATGGAAATGTTCCAGCAACATTGAAGGAACGATAATGAATGTTACATTAATAAATTTTAATAAAGTTTATCTTATTAAAAACATCTCAGAACACCAAGCAAACCAATCCAAAAATTCTCAGATCTGTAATGTTCAAAAAGTGTAGTAAAATTCAGTATGCATTAGAGTATCAGTGTTGTGCATTAGCTGGTAAAAGGGAATGAATTCAGACATGCCAACTGGCTCCCCACTTTCCTTATAAGGTCAGTGTTTCCTGTTTTCTGTTGCCATGGTGATTAATTAGTCTCACCTGTTGCTTGTTACCCCTCATTAGCTCTCTGTTTCCCAGTGAGTTGGCGAAGTATCGCATTCTTAAAAGTCTTACGTTCTTCTTCTTCTGCTTCTTCTCCTTCTTCTTCTTCTTCTTATTATTATTACTATTATTATTATTATTATTATCATTATTACTATTATTATTATTACTGGAACACATGGCATTGCTCTCTATCATACACTATTCTCCATATTTCCTACTGTCTCTGTCTCTCTGTCCTCATCTCTCGTTCTTTCTCCACCCCACACCCTGTGATTAGGTTGTGAATAATTCAGCTGTGGCTTTTCATCTGTGAAGACGTGAGCAGGTAATTAAGTGTCCGGTTATGTGTTGAAACCTGAAGTCTGATCTCAGGACCTGACAGAAACCATCCCTAGCTAATCAGACATTCAGCACAGGGAGAGGATGAGAGGAGAGACAATGAAAGGAGAGAAGATGAGAGGACAGAAGACAAGAGGAGAGGCGATGAGAGGAGAGAAGTCGAGAGGAGAGATGATGAGAGAAGACAAGAGGAGAGACGAGGAGAGTAGAGATGCCGAGAGAAGACGAGAAGAGAGATGAGGAGAGGAGAGACAATGAGAGGAGAGAAGACAAGAGGAGAGACGACGAGAGAAGATGAGAGGAGAGACAATGAGAGGAGAGACAATGAAAGGAGAGAAGACTAGAGGAGAGATGATGAGAGGAGAGACAATGAGAGAAGGTGAGAAGAGAGAAGACAAGAGGAGAGATGGTGAGAGAAGACAAGAGGAGAGACGAGGAGAGTAGAGACGCCAAGAGGAGGAGAGGAGAGAAGATGAGAGGAGAGACAATGAGAGAAGGTGAGAAGAGAGAAGACAAGAGGAGAGAGTGAGAGGAGAGAAGACAAGAGGAGAGATGAGGAGAGGAGAGGAGAGACGATGAGATAAGATGAGAAGAGAGAAGACAAGAGGAGAGATGAGGAGAGGAGAGATGATGAGAGAAGAAGAGAGGAGAGACAGTGAGAGGAGAGATGTGTAGTGAGATGATGAGAGGAGAGACGACGAGAGGAGAGAAGACGAGAGGAGAGATGATGAGAGAAGACAAGAGGAGAGACGAGGAGAGGAGAGATGCCGAGAGAAGACGAGAAGAGAGATGAGGAGAGGAGAGACAATGAGAGGAGAGAAGACAAGAGGAGAGACGACGAGAGAAGATGAGAGGAGAGACAATGAGAGGAGAGAAGACTAGAGGAGAGATGAGGAGAGGAGAGAAGATGAGAGGAGAGACAATGAGAGAAGGTGAGAAGAGAGAAGACAAGAGGAGAGAGTGAGAGGAGAGTAGACGTGAGGAGAGATGAGGTGAGAAGAGAAGACAAGAGGAGAGATGAGGAGAGGAGAGATGATGAGAGAAGAAGAGAGGAGAGACAGTGAGAGGAGAGATGTGTAGTGAGATGATGAGAGGAGAGACGACGAGAGGAGAGAAGACGAGAGGAGAGATGATGAGAGGAGAGAAGATGTGAGAAGAGGACAGGCGAGATAATGAGAGCAGAGGAGATGAGTAGCGAGAAGAGGAACTTGAGAACCCGAGAACCTGAAGGTGGACGCTAATCAGCTCCTTTCTTTCTTTCTTTCTTTCTTTTTCTTTCTTTCTTTCTTTCTTTCTTTCATCTATTCTTTGTAAAATGTTCTTTCCTTCTTTCTCGAGCTGAAAGGCCTTGGTGTAAGTATGAAAGGGTTAAAATAATCTCTATTACATTTTAAAATCATCACAAGAGAAACAGATCAGTTACTGATCAGAATCCATTAGATTTCTGTTAAGAGGGAAAGCTGAATATTGGGATTTCATTGAGATGATGTTGCGTTTTTCCTGAACAAGTCCAACATGCTGACATGCAGCTGGATTTATTATACAGATGTGAACCCTGATGTTTGTGCTGCGTTCTGATTGCAAGGTTCCTGATGACTCGCTTAACGAGGCTCCTAATGAAACAGAATGAACAGATTTCTTTAGATTTCTCTGGGAACCTCTGTGAGATGATAAAGCTATAATAATGAATTTTCATTGCTTTTTCAGGACAAGGTGTTCTGGCTTCATGCTTCAAACCACAGAAGCATCGGGTTCAAACCCAGACACTGCTTCAGATTTGTTTCAAATCAGCGGCTGCCATCTAGTGGAGGAGTAATGCAACTACAAGCGGAGTAAAGCTGTACATCTGATATATCTGATAAATCTGTAAATATTCCCCTCAAACCCACATCCTCAGTCATCTCTCTCTCTCTCTCTCTCTCTCTCTCTCTCTCTCTCTCACACACACACACACACACACACACACGTATTTAGGACACGGTGGAACTGCCTGTCATCTATAAACATGGGCTGAACTTCATGGAGCTGAATGATCTGAGTATAGGAAGCTTTAAACTCATATTTATTTAAAAGTACCTTCATTACTTGTTAGCTACATTAGCCTCCTAGCTCGCTTTCTCTAGATGAATGATGACTCGCTCGCAAACGAATCGGCTCATTGAGTCGGTTCTTTAGATTCACACTGAGAGCCGAATTTCTTTCTTTCTTTCTTTCTTTCATCAACATTTCTTTCTTTCTAAATATTTCTTTCTTCCTTTCTTTAGTCCGTACTTTGTTAATCTTTCTTTCTTTCATCAATATTCCTTTCTTTCTTTCTTTCTTTCTTTC
>CM040455.1:33608957-33646276 GCA_022758105.1 Pangasianodon gigas | reverse complement strand
TTTTTTTTTTTTGAGAAAAAATCTATCAGGATACCTGTGATATCTCAGAAAAGTGTATCATTACATAATTTATTACGATATTGATATTATATCCTTATTATCTCCCAGCCCAGCCCTAGTTTAAAGGTTTAAAGATCAGGTTTCAGATTTTTTAAAGATTTTTTTTTAGTATTTAAAATCATAATTAAATGTTCTATAAACCTATTGTTCTATTGTTGTACGGTGTTGTGCTGTATGGCAACATACCTCAAATTAACACTGGGCAATATGACGATATAATATTGATATCAGGATAAATTAGGTCACTTTTCTGAGGTATCGCTCATATTGTGATATCTTTTTATTAAATAAAAAATACAAACTGAATGGAAGCAGTTGATTTGATGTTAAATTAGTAAATGTTAAAATCTTCTTTTCCCTTTTTCAATGTTCATTTTTTTTATTTATTTTCTATTTTTAAAAATATACATAAATGATTATTACAGTAACTATTAAAGACATGAAATAAATCATTGAACCTTTTTTTTTTTTTTAAATGGAACATTGTATTGCTGTCAGTGTGTAAGCAAACCGATATATCGAGATCCATATCGTGTATCGTAGAAACGCCTTCTACGTGATAGGAATGTGAAAGACAATGTTTTAAAATTAAAATGAAGTGATCAAAAGCAGTGTATATTTTTCCAGCAAGAGTTTTATTAAAAATTACACAGGGATGATAATGTAGGTGTGTATTAACTGAGTCATGATCAAACATTAATCATTAAGAGACATGAGAATGATTAATGTTCAGTGTTAGGCGTGTACATGTGTAATTATTCACAGGATTTCTTAATAAAACACAGGAGTTGCCCATTTATGAAATACTGGACAGGTGTGTGCCTGATAAAGGGGAAAAATATTCTATCACGATAATTCCCTAACCTTTTTATCGTGTTTCACGGTACTGTATAAAAATATAATACGTACACATTTTGCTTGTTTATATTAATGCAATACATTAATACAGTATGGAATAAAACACTCCCTGGCATGCTGTTATAGGAAAATAATCAGTGAGAGGATGGTGTGATGAAGCAGAGTTCCTGTCACCACGCTGAGGTTCATTATTTTCTATAACAGCACGTCCTGAAGTGTTTTATTCCTCTTACACCACATCAATTTGCCAAAAAAAATGACTTGCTTTTTATCCATTTATGGTTGTGGAACAAGTTCTCACTTACATTAAAGCAGCTATAAACAGTCGTTCTTTCACCAGCCTCTCTTTTTCTCTCTTTCTTAATAAGACAAAAAAAATACAGTTAACAAGAAACAACAAAAAACTTGCAAGTTTGTCTCTGACACTGGAGACTCCTTCCATAAATGTTAAATAAATGTCTCTTTATAGAAAACTTTACACAATATCAACGATTTCTTATCTGTTTTATGTGGCGTGTCCGCCTCATTCCCTGTGAATGAGCTTTTACTATAGAAACGATAACGTATTAATATAAACCTGTAAGATAAACCTTCTGACCAATCAGAATCCAGAATTCAACCGCTCCTTGGTATCACTGTTAGATTCACATTACTGACATTACTTGTACTTGTTTTTTTTGTTTTAGAACAATTTGGAAAACACAAAGTGGTTTTATATAAAACATAGCGAGCATTAAATGGTTAACAGTTTCCTTACACAGTTCTTAGCATTAGCCCCAGACTTCTGGACTCCACATTGATGGAAGGTTCTCAGATAATCCCTGATCCCTTACAAATCAACCCGGTTTTGTTTAACGACTTCCCCAGACATCATTACTGAACAATCTTTCACCGGTTCTGTTAAAAATCACACACCGGGAGGCTGAAGTTTTAACGAGGAGGCGTTCGCCCTCCACCAAAGACCTCATTCATCGTTTCAGAGGTCTCGCTGTCGCTCCGGGGCAACCAGACCTGATGATTAGCGCTTACTTAACAAGAACTGACGCGTCCGTGTTGCGCGACGTGATCCGGTTCCTCCCAGATCTCTGCGTGGGTGGAATGTCGTGGTTCCATCGGTGGAGCTGGTTCTCACGCTGGGATTTGATACCTGCTCTCTTCACAGCATCAAACCGCCTCATGTAGTCACTTTGAATGTTGTGTTATGTCGCTAGTTTCCTTAGGTTCCTCCATAAATACTGGCACCCTGTTATTGGCTTTATCTCACACTGAATATATGAGAGAAATATGGCATTCAAT
The DNA here is from genome assembly GCA_022758105.1 of Pangasianodon gigas. NCBI lineage: Eukaryota > Metazoa > Chordata > Actinopteri > Siluriformes > Pangasiidae > Pangasianodon > Pangasianodon gigas. Next base: position 33,644,062 of record CM040455.1, on the reverse strand, counting down.
TTAATACATAATTAATTCTAAGAAAATAAAGCACACTTATTTTTAAAAAATGGCATGTTATCCAAATGGTTAGTTGGCATTACCCTAATAATAATATAATAATAATAACACTTGTCTTACATTTAAACTGTAGCTCAACATGTTTTACACTGTGATGTAAAAACAGAAATAAAGAAAAAATAAATAATTTTTTGTAAAAGAAGAAAGATATTAATGTAACAGTGTGTAAAAATAAAGTAAATTAATTTATATAATATTAAAATAATGTAAAGTTAATGTGCCAGTAATAGTAAGACAATAATAAACACTATTTAAGAGGGAAAACGTAAAGTGAAAAAATATAGATTTTTCGCAGTTTTTTATAATCCGTGTGTTTTAAAATCAGTGATAGATACAATTATTGTTGTGTGTAATTGTAGATTTGGAGACTTGGTGACACAAATGCTTACATCTTCTGTGATCTGTGGTCCTTGGAGAACCTGGTTTTCCTCAAAATACTTCCTTAGATCTTAGATAAATTTCTACCCTTTTTTTTTTGGCAAAAAAAACACTTGATTCCTCTTCCTGGGCAGATTCATTACAACTCTTTTTTTTTAACTTCTTAATTATTGTCTAAGCAGAGGATATTTTAAGATGTGAAGCTATTTTTATAGCCATTGCCTGTTTTACGGAAGTCATTATGCACTTCTGTCTGATTTCGTTTGTGGATTCTCTAATGTTTCCTGTGTTGTTCAAGGAGATTGCCCTCTGTGTCACGTCATATTTATACCCCAGTGAAACAGAGAGTCATAGATGACAGCTTAAGTGTTCCTCAAGGGAATGTAAAAAAGTAAAATATAAATGGGGATGTACTTCACTTAGGCTAAATATTGTTCTTAAGAATTTCTAGGGGTGCCAATAATTGTGAGACATGTTTTTTATAAGCCGTTACTCAGAAACAAATGAACAAAATTATGAGAAATCGAGACTATTTAGTGACGATGTGATGATGATTTTGTGCTGTTGAACACTTTTGACAGGGAAACAGCATGATCATTTTTTTTACTTGTTAGCTGCATACCGATTATGATGTGTGTGCCGCTTATCACAACATATCATCTAACTGATTATGAGCACACGCCTCTTTTTTCCGTGTTTACTGATCTTATCCGACAAAATAAGGTGACGACATCAAGAAGATATTCCAAATATTCCTGCTCATGCCAGCGCATTCTTTTCCGAATGTTTTCAGAGCGTTTCAGTATCAGTTTGCGGGTTTCAGCATGTCAGTGGCGCTCCAGGAATGACACTGTACCTGTCTCTCTCTCTCTGTCGCTCTGTCGCTCTGTCTGTCTGTCAGGTGGTGTGTGTGCAGAGGTGAGGAGGCCCAGGAGGTTCCTGGTACTGATAAATCCTCAAAGCGGTAAAGGTCAGGCCCAGGCTCTCTTCAACAACCATGTGCAGCACATGCTACAGGAAGCCGACATCACATACACACTTCAAATTACAGGTGAGAACATACACTGGGGTGCATGTAAATATTTTAAGACATGATCTTATTTCTATCATGACATTTGTTTACTCGTGGATGCTAACTAGCTAGTTTAACAGACAGCTGTATTAGCATTTAGTTTATAAAGTGTATAGGTAAATATAATTTTTTAAATATTTTAGTATTTCATACATTACCATTCCCTCGACATGTGGAACATTTTTGACGAGGATAAGCAACAAGCAACAAACAATCAGAAGCTGACTCTTTTTAGATTCAGTCTTACTTGATAACCAATAACAACGCTGGATATGAATGAATTTGTTCGTAAATTATTCGCAGAAGAAATGCAAATGAACTCATTTGGGGAAAAAAAACATTCCTATCCTATGTTTCACTCCTGAGTATTGTGTAAATTTACGTAGATAGTGTGAACTTCGGCTTCAAATCGTATAATTGTCATTGAGTTACTGCGATTTTATATACGGATTACACTATCAAGTTTAAATCGCTTATTTATTTCAATTACACTCCAATTTAATGGACATTTTGTGAAATTTCATATTAATCACTTGAAAGAAAATGATCGAAAAACCACATCCATAAATTAAGACCAATAAATCAATACTAGTCATTCAGTTAGAGCAAAAGTAACAGCACTTTATAAAAGGGGGCGGAGTTAGTGTGTGTTTATGTTAGCTGATGCTGATGCAATGGCTGAGCTGCCTTACTGGAAGATTTAGCACATGCCATGCTTAGGAGGCGCTCTTTCACCATTTAGTCGCATTTTGTTTTTGTTGAGTTTTCATGGCGCTTTGTGGGCGTGGCTAAAAATGTGTCTTGAACATGCTTGGGAATTTACAGGTGATTGATGTTTACAGGTGATTGACATGCGAGTACAAAGAAAATCAGCGAAACTTTAAGCCTGGCAGAAATTTTTAGTTCTGTTTGGCCAAAAAAATTTACACACAAGATTGCAGAATGATGCTTTTGGTTTGTTTTTTTAAACACAGGCTAATTGTAATTGTATTTCAGCATATTGTATTTGCTAGTCTGTAACAGAGTTAGATTTTTTCATTGTGTTCAGTTGGTTTTACATTGCAAACATTTTCATGAGCACCAAATTTGTTTACGGCCCTGGCTGTTCCGTGATTGGTCAGGAATTTGTTTTCTGTTGTTTTTCCTGAAGGGAGTTTTACCTTTTGCAGGTCATTCAGGTGCAGTTTTACTAGAGAACGGAAAAACCCTCAGTAGTACACATAGATTAAAGTTAATTTAGTTATTTTACACTGAAATATTCCATAAAATGCATTCAGTCCATTTGTATCTCAGAGCACAGGGAGTGGTCGTCTTTATTTTTCAGAGTTGTGAAAGCAGCCTTAAAATAAATCAGGGGCAGTTAATGGGAGCAAGTTGGAGTTTGGATTTCCTCCTCATACACACTCATACACAAGTACACAGAGAACACGTTGACACTGAAATGAGAATGATTTTGGTCAGCTGTCGCTCGGTCCTGTCTGTTTTTGAGACAGAGCCACACTGACAGTTCGAGACTGGCCTCGCTCTCTTACACAACACCGAACAGTGACACAGTAACACTGACCTGAGCTCTGCAGCGTAGTAAAGCACGTCTTTGTCTAATCCAGGCTCTGCTCTGTGTGTGTGTGTGTGTGTGTGTGTGATGAGAGGTTAATCCTAAGTCATTCTGCAGGGTAAGTGAGTCCAAACAAGTCTCGTTTTACTCTGAATAGCAAATTACCCCTTTTATTTCTGCTATTTCTCTCCATCCATCTCTCTCTCTCTCTCTCACACACACACACAGTCAGAGGAGATGGGAGGATGGCCAGGCAGCTGAATGAAGATTTAGAGTTAATGTCAGACAGAGATGGATAAAGAGAAGGAAAACAAGGCAAATCTAGAACCCTTAATGGTTCTGTGGTTGTGCCTCTGGGGGAACCCCTAAAGGTACTATGTGGAACCCTAGAATGATTCCCTATCAGAAAGGTTTCCAAACTAGATTCCTTGGTTGGTTGGTTGGTTGTTTCTCCAGAGAAACTATGTAAATTAAATCGATGTAAATATATAAACTGTACACTAAATTGAAAGCAAATTTAGTATGTAAATCAATCAGATAAATCAATCAATCAAGTGGCAAAGAAATAAATAAATACATGACTGAAAAACAAATTATAAGGCAGAGAGAGAGAGAGAGAGAGAGAGAAAAGAGAGAGATGCAAAAACACTGAGCACGAGAATAAGAAAGAATGAGGGAGAATAAAAGACCAGAAAGGGAGAAAGAGAGGGAGAAATGGAAGAAAGAAAAAGAGAAAGAGATTCAGGTTAAAAAAAAACATAATGAGAGGAGAGAAGAAAGAGAGAGAGAGAAAAAAGATAAAGAAGATGAGAGAAAGAATGAGGGAGAGAGAGAGAGATACATAAAAACACAAAGATAGAAAGAGAGAAAGAAAAGAAAAGAAGAGGAAGATAGAAAAAGATGGCTAGAGAGAGAGATGCAGAATGTTATGGTTTATTTAGTGCAGTTATTTTATTTTAGTAGAAATAATCTTTGCTGCTTTTCCTTTAACTTTGTTGTGTATCTTTGTTGATTAATGAATTATTATTATTATTATGTGTGTACACTCTGTTTTCTGTTACACTCAGCATTGTTTTGGCAGCACTAGTACAATGACAATCACACCATTTAAGCGTGATAAATGAGGGCAAAAGAGAGGAAAGAGTGTGTGGGAGGAATAATGTGAGAAAAAGATATAAGAAAGAAAGCAAGGAGAGAGAAAAAGTTAGAGAATGTTTATCTGAGTGAATAAGAGAGATAAAGAGAAAGAGAGACAATGAGAGAAAAGAAAAAGGTGGAGTGAGACAGACAGAAATACAAAAGACTTAAACAACGCTTATGTACAGTATTTACATTCTGGCTTTGTGTCAGCTCTGTGTAAACGGGTGGATTTAGTTCGCCACACCTTCATTTACAACACCGATAGCGTTGGCTAACAAGCTACTGTAAATACACAGTTATCTAAGCTACACGTTACACTACAAGCTGAGCTACAAGTCAATATAAATATGCAGTTTCTTAGCAAAGCTACAAGTTACTCTACAGGTTCATTCATGCATATGTAGTTTGGTCATCAGTCTATAAGTCATACTACAAATATGTAGGTTTTTAGCAAAGCTACATGCTACACTATAAAATATAAACTTCTTTCACAACACTACAAATCACACTCTAAATACAAAGCTTCTTTGCAAAACTTCAAGTTATTTTATCGATAAATTGTTTGTTGTCAAAGCTACAAGTTGCTCTATAAATATGTAGTTTATTAATAAAGCCCCGAGTTATTTTATAAATATATTTTGTTAGCAAAGCTACAACATGTTTAATAAATATATAGTTCGTTAGCAAAGCTACAAGTTACACTGCAAATGTGTAAATTCTTAGCAAATTTAGCAAAGTTATTTATAAATGTGTAGTTTGTTAGTAAAGCTACAAGTTACACTACAGATATGTAGTTTGTTAGAAAAGTTAGAGGTTACTCTACATATTTGTTAGCAAAGCTTGAAGCCACTCTACAAAGCTAGAAGTTTGTATAAAAATATATTTTATTAGCAAAGCTACACTTTACGCTACAGATAAGGCTATATCTATGGTTGATATAAAAAAAACATAATAGAAAGAAGTCATACAAAACAATTTATTGGCTGATTTAAGCATTACCAAACATACAAAACATTGCTATTAAAATAAATTGGACCATTTTTGTCTCTCAACATAAAACACAGCCAAATGGGAATTAGCCTAATGGTCTAATGGTTTCCATTAACCATTTTACAACCAGTTTCATTGTATGTACAACCAACTGACAAGAAAAAGACAACTTAATGGATTAAAAATAAAATAGTTTAACATCCTTACATGCAATTTCTCTAAAAAGTAACTATGCTACCATCTCACTAATGGGAAATGATCAAATGGCAGCCACTGATCATATAGTTTTTAACACAACGTCAAGGTTATATAATGGTTTACTAGCCCTCGATAGCGATGCCAGCATTAGCGGTTTGAGTTCTTTAGGCTCTTTCATCTGAATCTGAAACTCTCAGCACACTGGAGGCTGATTCAGTGCTCGCTAGCAAACACAAACTCTGAGGTAAAACTGTGACATTTTTCATGGTCAGGGAGAGTGTTATTTTTTCACCTGGCTCCAGATTAGCAGCCCTTTCCATTCCCTTTGAGAACTGCAGGCTCACTGTGAGACATATCAGCTAACAGTAAGGGGAAAAAATCATCATTCTTCAGTGTGATACATTCACGTAACTAGCATACAGCTAGCTAGTTAACTAAAATAAATAGATCACCAATAATCCACAGCAATACTATATAGCTAGTGGGCCAGCTGTAAATGTTTATCACCACACAAAGCTAGTCAGCTAATGGAGGAGAAAATCATCATCCACATAACTAGCATATATCTAGCTAGATAGTTATCATTGCACTTAAGATACCACAGCAGTATTAGCTAATCAGCTAGCTGTAAATGTTTATCGACAAACAATGCTCATCAGCTAATGGTAGTTAAAATAAATAGCTAGCTGTATGCAAGTTAACCGCTACCGAAACCTGAGGAGAGAAAAGTAAAAATAAAAAGACAGTTCCTTACAGAAGAGATAAATTTACATTTATTTTAAAACACATCATGCTAGCTTAAATATGCAGAAGATCACCAATATACCACAGCAATATTAGCTATCTAGTCAGCTAGCTGTAAATGTTTATCACCAAACCAGTCTAGTCAGCTAGCAAGGGGGAAAAAATCATTATTTTGGATGTAATACATTTGTATAACTAGTGGTTACTCTTTATAGCAGTGAGTCCTTTAATGCTGTGTTCAGTCTTGAAATATTCATCATTTGCAATTTTGCAGCCAGCAAATTAGACAGTTGGGTATATTGATTATTTCAGACCAGACAGAACATTCAATGCCTAAAAAACATTTCTGCTGAATGTCCTTGTACACATTAGCACTGCTTTTCAAAAGGTCATTTTCCCAAAAGCATGCTAGCACAAATATCTCCACAGAAGAACACACATTTGGGAATTTTTATTTCCAAACCACATTCTGAACATAGCTTAGAGCATGGCGTAGCTTAGCATAGACCTGATACCAGCCATCAGGACTTCTGTGAAGATGTCTGGATCTGCTCCTTATTAGTTGTAATGTCCAACACCAGGCAGCTTTTAGCTGCATAGTACTGTTTGCATGTCCCTTGGGTACTTGCTAAATAGCATTAGCTATTAGGATCGTTGTCTCACAAATCGTTGTGGCAAAATCACAGAACCTGGGAAATGAGGCCTTTAGCCAGTGAGCCACTGTTGGTTCTTTAAGCAAAAGTCTCGACCTCTGCTTGCTTTAATTGGAGTGGTGTTTCTAAACTTTTGGCACCCCTTCTTCTGAATTTTGTTCCATGGATGGCGCTCATGGGCTGAAGGAGACTGAGAGACAAAGTGTACTGCTTAGTGATGTCTCACTGTTTAACCTTTTTTGAAAGAACGGTATACATTTTGACAAGCTAGACTTTTTCTTTTCTTGTGCAACTGGCTACCACTTTTCATTTTGTTCTGAGGCTAACTTGATGGATGCAGTATTATAGACTATAGCAACTTTGGTGAGGTCTCATCCATGTTTGGTTTTCTTGCCCTTTAGAAATAAAGAATGTCACATGAAATTTGTTTTTTTTTAATGCCCCAGGTCCTTAGGAAGCTAGGGTCAGAGTACAGGGTCATCCATTATATGACCCCCCTGGAGGGTTCAGGGCCTTGCTCAAGGACCTGACCATGGCAGCTTGGTAGTGCTGGAGCTTGATCTTCAAACCTTCTGATAAGTAGACCAGAGCCTTAAATACCAAGCCCCTACTTTAGCTTTGCCTTGGATGAAAGCATGTCCAAAACAAATAAGCGTAGTAAGTGTAGTAATTTTTGAGACATTCGCATTCGGGACTTGCAAACAATCCCTCAACCCTAAAAAGTGCAGGAAGTGAATCCAGGTAATGGGATTCCCTCGAAACTGATACTAAGGTGAACACAATGGCTGCATACAAGGAGGAACTTTTTAAAGATACTTCTCCACTGCATGACCCACTTTCAGTAGCCTGGATTCATTTTCCTGTTACCCAGGCGCTTTCTCATCTTCTTCCTGCTTGAGTTTCCCACTGCCTCATGTCTAGGCAGAGGCTCTGTATAAGGAAATGTGATGTGACTAGACTGATAAAGGCCATATCGATTCCCCGCCTGCCTTCACAGGGACATGATGACGGAAAGGGAGGAGAATCTGATGCCTCCCTCAGGGGCCCGGCGTTATGTTGCAGCTAGCGGAAGAAAACACAATCTTCCTCATCAGTGAACCTCACTCTCTGAGATATAACAAGCTGAAAAAGATCAAGGCTTGGTACGTGATGTTTTGGAACAAATGAGGGGCATTTGTGAGATAAGAGAAAGCGCTACAGAAAGTTGGCCCAGATCTGCAAGATGATAACTGAGATGATGTGCATGCATTGCTAACAAATTATGTAATGCACTGTAGGAAGGCATGTTGGCAAAATGAGGTCAAATTCTATTTCTATTATCTGAAGATGTTTAGCCATTTTAACCTTTTTTAACATTTTAGCCATTTTAACTCTAGCTACATTTGAAAGGTCACATGCGGAGGAAATACTTCTGAAAAATGTCCCTTGTGAAAACTACATCACTAAGCATTAACTATAGTCGCTACATCCTTCCACACTCCAATGCTTAATGCTAGATTTAAACATGTTAAATGAATTTGTCCAAAAAGGCTAGTGGGGCTTTGGCAAACATTAGACATCAGATAATGCCCCCTGCGGGTGAGTTTGTTTTGAGTCCCATTTAACCCCAAATCTAACAAATCCACATTGTAAAAAATCCTCTTAAAAATCAGATTGGCCTGAACTGCCACATTAGCAATAGATTAAAAAGGTGTTTTTAATGAATTAAGAAATTCATGACCTTTCAAAATACTAGTCATTTATGCAAACTTTCCACATTCTAAACTTTCCACATTTCTCTTTTTACCCCAGAGCCTTTTCTGTGAATTATGGCTTTACATGTGGAGTTTTTAGATTCCTGAAGCTCAAGCAAAGAACCCAAAACACCTGACGACTAACAACTTTCACGCCACCTTTCTCATTTGTTTGCAGAGCGTCAGAACCACGCCCGTGAGCTGGTACGAGAAGCGGACCTGTCTCAGTGGGACGCCGTGGTCATCATGTCCGGAGACGGGCTGCTGTTTGAGGTCAGATCACTGTCAGCGCATTCCTCAGTCCATAGCGACTCTAGACACTCGCCAAGTAAACCTCAGCAAACAGACGCGTCCTATGCCCAGAGGCTGGTTTAGGAATGTGCAGAAACTGACAGGTTTAAATGGACGTCATGTGAGGAAAAATTTCAGGACTGCTTTTCCATAGAAAAAACAACAGCAGGACTGTGAAAAACACATAATGTTGAATGACCTTCACAGAATCTTCTTGTTTTCTAACTCTTAACTCACTGTTGGATTAACTTGCAGTATGCTTACATGTTAACCTAGTTTCCAAAAAGCATAGATCTTTAAATATTGCTATACTTGTAGTTTACATTGTAATATATGTCATCTCTTAGCATCTCTGGATGCTAGCATGCATTTCGTTGAATCTGTCCTGATATTTTAGGATATTTTGTGAATTTATGGTTGTGATATCATAAGGCATACACATGACACAATCTCTCTAAGTGGTTAAAGTAGACGAAACACTGTTGTGAGGCATCTTGGGTAATATGGAAGATGTTGTGACACAATACTGAAATTTCCAAATGTGACGGAAGCCATGGAAGGTCACGTTACAGTCGCTGTTAAGTGTAATTTCAGTGCAATTTTAGTTCTCTTTTTTTAGTAGTTGTCCAGTGACGTTCATGCTTCCCAGCAGTATGGTCATATCTCATTAAATACTTTTCTTCCCTTGTTGAAACCATGTAGAGGTCTCTGCTCACTTTTTGCCCCTTTTTTTCATACCTAAGATTTGTGGTGCTTTTTTTTTTAAACACAGATAGGGCTGTTGTAGTTTTAGGTGTATCAGGTGATTTTATAAAAAGCTAAATCAAGTTTTTAAAAAAGAAAAGAAATTTATAGAACAATTAACTTCCATCTTAAAAATGGAACAGCGAATAGATAAAAATACAAAATGTCCTCAGGTGCTTGTTTATAATCCAGACAAAATAACAAAAATCGCCTTTGTTATCGCCTGTCTGTGACCAGACGGATTTTAAAGTGCAACAATTAATTTGTAAGTCAATGAGTAATATGTAAATTATTGTAAATTATTGAGCAATATGTAAGATCTTTCATGTAGTGGGCAACGTTGCCAACACTCTGCACTAAGAGCAATTCCGAAAAACTGAAAGGAAGTCAGGAATACTATAAAGTGGGCGTGTTAGGTCTTGTTTAATCCTAACGCATACAGCATGTCTTCTGTATATCCGCAGGTCGTGAACGGGCTCATGGAGAGGGAGGACTGGGAGAAAGCCATTCAGATGCCTCTCGGCGTGCTGCCTGGAGGTTCGGGGAATGCACTAGCTGCCTCGATACACTACTACTCTGGGTAAGACTCGCACTCGATTTAAGAGCTATGGGAGGATGTGCTGGCTCAGTGAGAAAAAAATATTACCCACTTGGGTCTGTCTGATCAATAAGATCTACAAATTGTAATATTTGATTTATGTAATAATCACATAATGCTAATATATTACAAAACTCCGCATCAATGTTCCATTATTCCAATGTTATACAGTACGTCCCACACCAAGTTGGCAATATATCAATTCCTATATTGGAAACATCTGTAGCTTTGCAGTACTCTTTGTCCAGCCCACCAAAAGAAAGAAAGTACCACTCCTACCCCCCAGTAATGATCTCCAGCAAATGATCCATGCTGGAATTGGGCATAAGTGTTTTTTTTTTCTATAAAGAACAAACATAGCAAGAGCTCATTATGAGTGCCTGATATTGCTTTAGATGCATGTAATGCCTTTTAAAGACTTACCTGTCAACCATTCCTGCTCCATGTTTATGTACAAAAAAGAAATTCCATAAGGGAATACATTATAAATCAATCCATAACTCTTTGCCATTGGCATTACTCAAAAATGCAAAAAAGAAATGAATGCAACTATACTAAATGGTCAGATCCATTATTTAGTAGCCATACAAGGTACAGAACATTAAATAATAAAGCCGGCTTAAATAAATCAGCTGACGACATTGCGAAGACAGTCTGAGTGGAACCCCAAGGAGACTGATCTAATTGCCCCTGAGGCAGGCTGTTGGCTTGATGGACAAATAAGGGGGTAGTTCCTCCACATGGGTGGAGTCTCTTTGTTCTCAGGCTGTTCGCTGAATCTGGGTTGGCCTGGGTTGTGTTTTTAGCAGGTACTGGATGATAAAGAATGGGATCTTGCTTGAACAGGAAAAACATGGAACTTCACTTAGGAGAAGGAAAAACAGATTAGAAAACAAACGCAGTTCAATATAAATTAATTAATTAATAAATCAAATATATGGCCAGCGGGTTGGGACCTGCCTGATAAAGGTTCTAATCTGTCGAAAAAAGATTCGAAAGAAATACTTGAGTAAAGAGCCAATCTCTGTTTTCCATTAGGGGGCATAACAGAGCAATAAACTCAAGGCCATAAACTCAGCTACTGACGGAGTGTGGTAATGAGGTAATCCTTCATTAGCAAGCTAAAAATTTTTACGCTTTATCCAGAAAAACTAATTTAGAGGTTTCACATCAATGGGGTGAATATTTATTCAATATTTATTCAATCAAACTTTTGCGTTTTTATTTGTAAGTAATTTTGCGAACTATACTGATTTTTCCCCATGCTAAGTTTACGTAAAATGAGTTTGACACCCCAGGTCGGAAGATTTTCATTAATTTTATTAAAACACGCATTAATTTCTTCTTTCTAGGTCACAGTCGGTGTCCGGTGAGGAGTTGCTAGTGAGTTGTGGTTTCATGTTATGTAAAGGCCTGGTGTCGCATATGGACCTCACCTCAGTCTGCATGGCATCCAGCCCGCGCCTTTTCTCCTTCCTGTCCCTCGCCTGGGGCTTTGTGGCTGATGTGGACATCGAGAGCGAGAAGTACCGCCATGTCGGAGCGGCTCGCTTCACCATGGGTACTCTAGTGCGCCTCGCCTCATTGAGGGTATACAAAGGAAAGCTAGCGTACCTTCCTGCCGAGGAATCTCAATCCGCTCCGAGCAAAGCTCAGTCAACAGTGTCCTTCACTGATGGTTCCAACTCATCCTCCGTTCATTCCCACTTGTCAAGGAATTTGAATTGTCAGAATCACCTCTTGCACAATTCATGCAACTCCAACAATGCCCACAAACCCAACTGGACCAGTGAGTCACCAGTGACCACACGAGGCCCCCCCGATTCCCTCCTTGTACCCTTGGACCAGCCTGTGCCAGCACACTGGACCGTGGTCAAAGAGGAGGATTTTGTTCTGGTGATGGCGGTGTACCAGTCCCACCTTGCCGAAGACTTGATAGCTGCCCCTGCATCCAGACTTGAGGACGGAATTATACACCTGATCTACGTAAAAGCAGGAATCTCACGTCGAGCCCTCTTGCGCCTCTTCCTGGCCATGGAGAAAGGTGCCCACTTGAGTACAAACTGCCCCTTTGTGGTGTACGTTAAAGTGCGGGCACTACGACTAGAACCTTATTCACCCAAAGGGACCATCACAGTCGATGGTGAGGTGGTGGAATACGGGCCAGTGCAAGCGCAGATCTACGGCAGTCTTGCCAGGATTATAGCCGGATAGAATTGCACGTAGAAGGCCAGAAATGTTTGGCAAAAACTGCTTACAGTGAATCAAAGATTGCAGAGTCAGTTAGCAATAAAACAAAATGATTGTTAGCTCTTTATTTATTGTTAGTATCAAAGGAGTGGACAGATTCTTGCTAGGATAGAGCTTCCTTTCTTTAAAGGAATGCTTCACTTGAAAATGCTAGCTTTGCTAATAATGAAAAGCTAGAGTGGGCATTAAAAGAAATCTTATTTTCATAGCATTCAGTCCCCACAAGCTTTGACTTGTTATTAGCATCACGTCTTAGCATTTGCAGGATTGTCTTTGAAGCGAGGTACCACAGTTTTTGAAAGCAATGACTTCTATTGTGTGATTGATGTCTGCTGCTGTTTTCAAGGTGCTACTGATTGTAGTGACAAATCATGCAAAAGATTGAAGAGAAATTTATTTATTTTTATACTGCTGTTTTGTACACGCCATAGACATCTCCACATATCTCGCGTTTATGTGAGAAGCAGTATATAACCGGGAGATCATGATTCAGCTGGACGGGTTTGGGTACGATGCTTTCATCTGTTTTTCATTTCAAAATGATTTTTTTTCTTGGCTCATACAGAAATAGAAATTTAATTCATTTTTTAATAAAATTATTAAAGTATTGACTAAAACTCAAATATTCAGGAATCCTAATATGAAAAAAATGACATATCCGGGTTATCTACGATTGTTACTGGGTAACTAGTATCAAAAACAGGGTAGATTAAAGATCGACATTAGCACCTGATATCCTGCTAATGTGGATCACCACGTGCTTTTTAAAAAGTAACAAGAAAGTGAAAGTAAAAGAGGGCAACATGAGGGATGAAAAAAAAAAATCATCAGGATTTTCCAGCTGCTGCAAGTTAATCAATTTAAGTGCAGTTGTTAAAAGATTTATGATGTTAGCTGACGTTATTGTATTTCAATTAACGTGGGTTGGTAACGTCATCTAAATAGCTAATTGGCTCACTTCCAACAGGTCTCCAGTCAAAATTTGTCGATTACCTTCACACTGAAATGTAACGAAGTAGGAATTTTTTGGATTCAAATTTGGATTCATGAATATTTGTGACTTTGTATTAGACTTTGCATGGTGAAGCTAATATGCGCCAAGTAAAAAAACAAAAATGAAATAAAATGCTGTTTCTTGTTTTCCCATTTTCATTTGAAAACAGATGAACGCAACGTACACGGATCGACAGGTTGCACCAGATTTAATGGAGCTCTTGCAGTTTAATCATTATTAAATACACCTTGCTCTGTTATTCATATTTTTTGTTGGTACAACGTCAGGGTTGAGATAAAGTTACCACCATTTACAACAGCTTAAGAAAGCTCTGTTTGCTGTATCAGTGAGCTCTGTTTGGACCATAGCGGTTACTATGGGTGGTGTCTGTAATGGAATATTTGCGCCTCTTCTTTGGATTAAAGCTCTTGTGTCCGGATGGTTTTGAACCTGGCAATATGATCCCATTATTGAATGTGTTTATTTATAGAACACTGTAATCATGATATTATATCCAGTGCAGAAATAACGTGAGGATTTATCCCTGTTGTGGTCGGTGTAACAGTCCATTACAGGATCATTTACTGTTTTATGGTCGCTCAGTGACGACGGTATGGGGATGAAACAAAAACTACATTTAGGAAGGACTCCGTCATCCAATTATCATTTGGTAATTTCGGAAATTAATGAAAAATTTTGGGCTACACATAGAAAGGCTACTATGTAGCCTAGTTTCGAAAAACATTTTCCAGCGTAAAACAAAATCAAAGGCAAAGATCACGACTTGGACGCGACTGAAATTGGGGTGTTAATTTTGGGATGGAATTTTACACCCCCAAAAAATTCCACTAGGGGTAGAGGGGGGAAAAAGACATTTCCGATCCAGACATAAATAAAATCACCGACTAGGACCTATAAACGATGGACTTATCCAAGTTCCTAAAGTGTAACTGATTCCATCCGAATAGGGCTACAGATACTGTGCTAATCAAAGATACGATACTGTTTGACGATACACTGTGGCTACGTTTTCTTCTTATGAAATCTTACTAAACAAAATAGGCAAATGGATCACGTGATAAAAACGCACTGAAACACACAAATCCAAACTATAATTTAAGAATTCATGCATCATTATTAGTTCCAAAAGCTATGTACTATATGCATTTTAGTTGAATATTCCTGAGCTAGCTAAAGATTAAGGCGAATTTTCAGCTAGCTAACTAGAACATAGCTGATAGGTTTTATACATGTGACAGTTTAAGCAGGACAAAACATTCAAAATTTCTCTCAGAATTACTAAAGAAAGACTAAAATCACACTGCAGTTACACTCAGCATCCACCGCAAACCAAACTTCCATGGGTGTAAAATGGGGTTGTTTTATTTCCTTCACTGTTTCTCCTAAGTTCAGCAGTAGTTTGTGTATCTGTATGTGTGTGTGTAGAAACAAAAGTAGACTATGCCGCCTTAACACAGCTCAAGAGCATTTATCTCTACTGGTCTGTGAATAAATCGTGAATGAATGATCAAAAAAAGAGATAATTTGCACCTTTTGCACTTTTGCGCCTTTAAGAGATGTACTGTATTTGCTGTAGAGTTATATAATTATTGTTTGCATTGTGATGTTATTGTTTTATTGTTAGCCAATTTTAATGAAAACGTATAAGTGGTTAATTCAGGTCTTTTTATTTGTATAATAAAGCTCAGATTTAATATTTATGGAAGTTTTATTCACAATGTATTAGTCTATACAAATTATTAATACATTCTACAAGTATCTAATTTAACTGTAACAAATAACAAGATCTTAATGAACCCCTTATACAGTATATGTTTCTTAATAACAAAGTCTTGCTTGGTTTAACGTTCTTCTGAGAGCATGAGCAGGAACCGTAACACAACCTCCATCTCGCAGCGCCGGTTAATGATTAGCCTCACATCCGTCATCACCAGGGCAGTGTATGTTGTCCCATAATCATCTCCTTTAGAAAGTCAGTTTCGATTGGCCGGACAAGGCTGCTAGCACGTTGTAAAGTCACTGGAGATAAACATGACCACACTTCTCACTGATTCCACACATTCTTACAATTTTTCTCAGAAAACTAGCTGATGAGGTCATGCAGGGCGTGCCTGAAAGCGTGATTTAGGATACTGGCATTGATTTGAAGGCTTTGCACTGCAGTGGTCCACTTCCAACACAACACCCCTTCCTCCCTCTCCAAAACACACACCCACACACACACACCCACACACAACCCCACCCTGTGTGAAGACCCAGCTGGTTTGCGCTGATTACAACCCCCCTTATCTAAACATCAATCCCAACGTGCACCTTCTGTTTATGACTGCACCAAGATGAGATGTTGTTGTATTTACTCTTTACTAATATATATATATATATATATATATATATATATATATATATATATATATATATATATATATATATATATATATTCGTATTTTGAATATGATAAATAGTATGTAATAATGTACTAATGCTATAAAAAGTTGTTCTGGGTGGAGTTACACATGAATCACAATACAGCAAATCAAATCGGAGGTGCTGGTCATCTGCCAGGAAAGGGGGAGGGCGGTGTTACTGACTCGCCTAAAGCTACGTTAAATAACCGGCACATCCACATTTCATTTGAACGCTGGTGTAGAATTAACACGGCTTGTTGAGGAAGGTCTTGTTACACAACCACTGTAACAGTAGCTTGCTAAATCAACATACATGAAGATGGACGCTAAACAAACATAACTTAAGTGTTACCTAACTTTACACTTTATTTATTTCATTACACGGTTTTTTTTAGTGTTAAACCTGGCATGTGCTTGCAGTGCATCATGGGTAATACCTGCGGTCACTCAGCCGCTGAGTACAATCAATGCAAATTCTGGCATTAAATTATTCAAATGTCTGACGTTACAGTAAGAACACTAGCTAGACGTGACATGTAGAATTTATGACTTTATTGCCGTGCACTTCACTGTGGGATCGACCAGAGGTCATGACCTCGGCTATTTCCTCTGGGAATTATCCGATCCTTTCAAGCGTGAGTGAGGATCTCTTCATTGAATTTTTGATTCGGTTTAAGATTTCTATTTCTAGCCTTTGCTGTGTTAATTTTTTTTTATGTGGAAATATGGTCACAGATGAAATGGTTTAAAATCAGAAACATTGTTGCTAGGCAACTGGGAAGTAAGGTCACGAAGCGTAAACTAGTTCAGGCGTGGTCAGACTGCTGGACGGTGTTCCAGATGCGTAGCCAGCGATGTACCAAAATGAGTACTTGGGGAAAAAAATATTGAACCCGACCAAATAAACGTATGAACGAAATTGGCTGTAGTTCAGCGACTCTAAACATTAACTGTCATGGCTGGACTGATTAGCTAACTGATGATATGTTTTTGTTTTTAAAAAATTATGATGAAAACAGAAGAAGTATGCATTAAATCTCAGCATTAAGTTCAAAAAGACGTTTTGTTTATTCATGATGTTAGTCCAAAGTGGTTACATGAAGCATCACTACGCAACAAAACAACAATTTCAAATAATCAAATTTATATCCATAAACTAATCATTAATGGTTAAACATTAAACGATAACCATTGTCAACATTCAGACATGTTAGTCACATACCTTTATAAACAAGGAATTTTATGTAACTGGACTTTAAACATTTTAATTGAATATTCCTGAGCTAGCTAATGATTAAGGCGAATTTTCAGCTAGCTAACTAGAACATAGCTGATAAGTTTTATACATGTGACAGTTTAAACAAGACAAAACAGTCAAAATTTCTCTCAGAATTACTAAAGAAAGACTAAAATCACACTGCAGTTACACTCAGCATCCACCGCAAACCAAACTTCCATGGGTTCGATAATGCTAAACATCAACGTTGCGTCACAATCCTTGGATTTGTAAAATTTCGATTCTAAAGTGGCGAAAATGAAAGAGTGGGTCGATTGTATAAAATCTTAACTAATTAAACATAGTGATCCCCACATCATTCTGCTCCTGGTTTGTGGTCAACTAAAGTTTTAGGATGTTTTAAATCCATGCAATCCACAGTAGCCTTGGGATATCACGTCACCTTACGCCTTACGAAGCCCAGAAAGCAAAATGGGGTTGTTTTTTTTCCTTCATTGTTTCTCCTAAGTTCAACAGTAGTTTGTGTATCTGTATGTGTGTATGTAGAAACAAATGTAGACTGTATCGCCTTAAAACGGCTCATGAGCATTTATCTCTACTGGTCTGTGAATAAATCATGAATGAATGACCAAAAAAAGAGATAATTTGCACTTTTAGCACTTTTGCACCTTTAAGAGATTACTCTTAAAGAGAGAACACTGTATGTGCTGTATAATATGAGTTATATAATTATTGTTTGCTTTGTGATTTTAATGTTAGCTAATCTGATGTATTTGCTTTTAGTGTTTTTTTTAATCATTTTCTCTTGCAGAACAGGACATTTTTGATTTGGACTGCTAAGGTACACACGGTGCATGGTTTCACAAGTAGTTGTGGAAATGACGCCATTTTGGATTTCAGCTTGATGTTAGCTAAACATTCCATATATGAAGATATACATCAGTGTCAGGCTTGATCATCATCACTGTGACTGTTATACATTTTTGTCCAGCGCTAGAAAGCAATTTTGGTGAAAAATCAAATTTATACACTTCAGAAAAGACATGTTTAGTGTCCGATGTTTGCTAACAGACTTCTATTACATGTTAGTGACATTAGACTCTTCAGCCTCAGTGCAGAATTAAAGCTGACTGACTATTGGCTCATGATGTCAATAAACCCAGACTCACTCATGATCATGCATCACCATGACTTTAATAATTAATTTACCCAGAATTCAGTGCTGTGTTTGCTTTCTTTTTGGCTCTCTATTGCTCCAATTTCATGTAAAAAAAACCAAAAAAAAAACTATGCAAACATGTACACATCATGTATCACAATCAATGCTGTTACAGTGTGTGTTTTTGTAAACGTACTGCAATGGCTATAATTAAAGAAATCTATTATACTGTTGAACAAAATCTAATTAAGCCTAATTATTTTTCTCTCCTTTTGTAAATCGAGTCTCTCATAGCTTGGAGGAGAAGCAGAAAGCCAGTTAAAGGAAGTGCTTCCCATTAACCAACAATTTATATGCAAATAAGATATTACATTACATACTTTTAGTGTGTATATTTATAGCTTTGCAAAATAATTTAAGGTATATGATTAGACCTTAAGGAGCACTGATACACAATTAAAGCTTTACTCTAAAGCTAATTTAAGATACAGCACGTGCACCTGAGTTTAAAAAAGGAGATCTGCTGCCCCCAAGTGTTCATAAAAGGAAGTGCACCAAAACAATCTGATTCAAAATCAGATGAATACACATTATGTGTTTTAGAGTCATTTCACAGCATGGGGGACTCTAAAAAATGATATTTTTGACCACAAACAAGTACATAAGAAGGAGATACATTAATGTTGCCATGTGCCCCTGAGGCTGGCTGTCTAAAAGAAACTAAAAGAGAGATAAACTGTATCAAAAGCACTCAGTTAAATATATTACTATTGCTGCTACAGAGTCTGTTGTTTTCAAAGTCAGATGCTTTTAACCCTTGCATAAATTATTAAATATCTGGGTTTTAGAAGGTTTTATTAAATAAAAATATCATGCCAGTTCAAATTAATAATAAAAAAAACTGAAAGCATCATGTAGAAGCAAAATGAGATAAGATCATTGCTGCTGAAAAAAAGTTGTTCATTAACATTTTAGGTCTAAAATATTAAAGAACATTTTTTAAACTTTAATGTCCAAAAATATAGAAGGTATAATATGTGCACCCCTGACCATCACACGCACATGTGTTTCTTCCCCAAACTGTTGTCACAAAGTTTGATGCACACACTTGTATATAGTGTCTCTGTATGCTGTAGCATTACAATTTCCCTTCACTGGAACTAAGAGGATCAAACCTGTTCCAGCATGACAATGCCCCTGTGCACAAAGCGAGCTCCATGAAGACATGGTGTGTGAAGGTTGGAGTGGAAGAACTCGAGTGTCCTGCACAGAGCCCTGACCTCAACCCCACTGAACACCGCTGGGATGAACTGGAACACCGACTGAACCCCAGACCTCCTCACCCAACATCAGCGCCTGACCTCACTAATGCTCTTGTAGCTGAATGAACACAAATCCCCACAGCCACGCTCCAACATCTAGTGGAAAGCCTTCGCAGCAGAGTGGAGCTTATTATAACAGCAAAGGGGAATAAATCTAGAACGGGATGTTCAACAAGCACATACTGGCGTGATGGTCAGTCTATACACACACACACACACATTCTCTCTCTCTCTCTCTCTCTCTATATATATATATATATATATATATATATATATATATATATATATATATATATATATATATATATATATATATATATATATATATATATATATATATATATATATATATATATACATAGAGAGAGAGAGAGAGAGACTTTGACCATAAGAATCATTGGAATAAGAATTCTGGGAAAATAAGTCACTTTTTTAACATACTGCTGGTGCCAATTTTTTTTTTTCTTTTCTACCTGGCAAAAAAAAAAATTGGCTTCCATTAAAAAAAGACCTGATCATAACCCATGTGATCTAAATATAAATATATATATATTTATATATATAATATAAATATAAGCGGGTGGGTACAGATGGAGTAAAAAAAATGTCCTTTGTTTCCATGTTCAAAATGAGCCAAGCACATTTCACAAAGTTTGAAAATAAAATTAAATATATATATATAGTACTTATTTCCAGGGGCGGACTTAGGCAAAGGTAGGCAACCGCTTTGGGCCCCCAGAAGCCAATTGGGGCCCCCTAAAAATGCAAATTATATATATTTTTAATTAATTATTGCTAAATAACAGGCCTCATTCCTATATTTTGCCTAGGGCCCCCAAATCACTAAATCCAGCCCTGCTCATTTTGAGCCCAATAGAACACAAGGGTTAAAAAAGCCCAGCAAGGAGTCGTTTGGGAGCCGAATGACTCGACTCTTACTGTTGAGATGAACCGATTCACTCAACTCTGTGAGTGTAGCGACACCAAGCTGGAAAAATTTTGCAGCTGGGGTGTGTCAGACTACACCCGTGTTTATGTCAGAGAGAGAGAGAGAGTGTGTGTGTGAGAGAGAGAGAGAGAGAGAGCGAGAGATGCCTACACACCCTGACACACTCCACATGCGTTGTGAATGTGAGAAAGTAGTTAAATAAATTACGAAATATCACAAAAAAAGGTCACTGTAGTGCCTGAAAGACACACACACACACACACACACACATCCTGGTCTGTAGCTTGTTTGGATTAAATTCTTGAAAACGTCATCGCTTTGAAAACAAGGAAGTGTGTGTGTGTGTGTGTGTGTGTGTGTGTGTGTGTGTGTGTGTGTGTGTGTGTTTAAAGCAACACTTCCACTGGCAGGAGCAGAGTGAGTGTTTTCCTCTCTCTCTGGACACACAGACGCCAGAAGCTGCGGCTGGAGAGGATCTTGTGGATCTGCAGGAGTGTGTGGTGAGAAATCCTGATCGTGCTTCATTTGATCAGATCGTTTTGACATTCTTTCCTGGTGTGTCATGATGAGGAGAGCTTGGAAACCTGCTCTACTTTATGCGCTGTGCATTTCTCTGCTCGCATGTTTGTAGGCTGCTTATGAGCATATTTCTTTATTATAGTGAGAATACTGTGCGCGTGATTAACAGGGTGTTTCTCTCCATGTTCATGATGTTCAGTACAGAATGAAGAGGCATCTGAAAGCCAAAGTTTGTGAACTTTCTTTCAGCTGAAGTTGGAGTGGGGGTGGGGAAGAGGGGTAATAATCAGGGGTAATAATCAGTAACCCTTTCATGCATAGTCCACATTTATGTCTGTTTTATTTTAAATATAAAATATAAGTAATAAAATATTTGGTAGGAGACTCCGATGAACAACTTAGCTTTATTAATGATCCTTCTTTAAATTGATGATTGTTTTTTTTAACCTCTAAAATTGACTGCATCATGTAACAGATGCATCATGTTGTAAATGTCAAGAATATTCATATATTTTATAAAGAGAAAATGATATTTTATGATATAATTTTGGTCAACACATTGGACGATATTTTTACACATGGACAATCCATGATTAGTATTTTTTTTTTTTTAATATAATGATTTTTTTTAATATAATGATATTTAGAAAAAGTAAAAACAAAAATTCACATGAAATTTCAGATAATAAGAAAAACTTGTAAAGAATCTGGATATGTTTTTAATAAGGTATGCATGAAAGGGAGAGGGAGAATGCGAAAGCATCTGAAAGCAAACTTTTTTCAGTTGAAAAAAAAGAGGATTTGTAATCCTCATGTTTCTTAATTGAGGAAGAGGGATGATTACTCATAATTTCCTCTGTTCCTGGATTATCCAGTCTGTCCCAGACCTGACCCTTACTTTACACACTGTATTATTAACCCTTTCATGCTTACAGTCCACACTTATGTCTGTTCATTGGAAGATATAAGATGTAAATCACCTCAGATTCACTTTCTAACAAAAACCTTTATTCCGATTTCTGTTGCTTTCTAGACTGACAGCTGTCCAAATCTTTTTTTTTTTGGACCTTAGTCAAATTTTTTAACACCTTGTGCCAGACTCTAAGGAACACTGTAGCCTCTTAAATCAGCTACACAATATAACATCATGCTATAATTTGTCATTCTGGTCATCAAAGTAAAATATTTCGGACATTAGACATTAGATTTCTTTTTATTTTTGTCTATTTTTACATTAATAGATTGTATTTCTACACATTTACTTTTTTAAGTACGTGATACTTTGATAAATAGCATGAGATTTTGAATAATAAGACCATCTCAAGAATCTGGATATGTTTTTAAATGATTTATTTATGAATGAAAGGGTTAATTACTCACATTACTCACGTTCTCCTTAAATAGGACTCAATCTAAACCAGATCTGAGCCCTAAATGTATTATTTAAAACACCATTGAGAGATTTATAGTATTTCGTTTTTTTTTTTGTGAATGGTTAGCTCTGAAAGTACTGGCACCTTCAAACAAAACACCACGCATTAAGATTTTCTCACGAAACACTAGAGAATTCATTTATCTTTATCAATTTTGAACAAACTCTCAACCTTTACAGTCTTTAATAGCTTTATTTCTGCTGTGTTTCCTGTTTCACGTAGTATAAATATAAGACTGCATACATGTACACTCCCTTTGGGTGTGTTGCAATCATGTGGACGTAAGAAAGTCAGCGATTCATGTCTGAAATGAGTTGAGCGTTTATATTCATGTCATCTGCTCTAGCTGATTTCTGAAGGCATACTTGTATGTTTTGTCGTACTCCATATCCCATAATCCTCTGTATTAGCTCAGGTGTAGCAGTCAGTCTAGAAAAAAAATGGCTGAGGAGAACACAATGGAGCTGGAGGAGTTTGTGTACAAATATGTTTCATCACTGTGTTATCCATACAGTCGTGTGTATATTACGTACAGTCGTTAGTGTACGTCGGTTTCTTGGCAACATTGCGACATAATGCTGACGATGGAATGTGTCTCAAATTGTTTCTTTTGAGACAGCGTAGGCATCAAAGCAACAGCCTTTTGTTTCAGACACGTAATCAGCATGAGGAAAACCAAAAACACAGTCATCACCTGAAAAAGAACAGATAAGGGGTAAAAAAAATTTTTTTTTTTTTTTTTAAACAAAAAATACCCTTAAAGTGCCTCAGAAAAAGCTTTTTGTCCCTGTCCCTTAGCGTTATACGTTCGCCAATAGTTTTGGAGATATTCTCATTTTAAAGTTATATTTCATCAGTTCTAGGAAAATTTCAGTTCTAGGGACTCAACCTGTACTAGTCTTGTGTTCGTCCAATTAAACGCTCTATGTGTATATGTCCCGCCTCCGAGGGAGTGTCTTGCTCTACAGCAGCAGCTAGTTAGCAATAAACATGGTTTTTGTGTTTGTGGCTGTGCATCTTCCAGCACACTACGTCCTTTTGATGGAGAATAAATGGTTGGTGTTTTATCATTGGAAGAGGGTGGAGTTTGTGTGAGTTGGTGATCATGTGACATTTCGGATGGAGTGTTTTACCAGACATGGGGCTGTTCAATCCTGGAATGTTGCTACCTCAGACTGATGGAGAATTCCATCTTTATACACCATGGAGTCTTCTCCATCATTAAGAGTCAGAATTATCATTTTTGTCATCAGATGTCTCTCAGTGACGACCATCTCGACTCAAACATGTACGCCATTAATCACAGCATCTCGTTGTCTAGGATCTCGTCCTGGTTAAAGTGGACAGGCTTGGGTGAACGCACAATGAGGAATCCTACACAGCTGAAAAAAGGTCTCATTAAACTCTTCGCTGTTCTCCATATTTACAGTAGCTAGCTCGCTAAGCTGCTGTCAGGTTTGTTTAGATAGGGAAGGGGTGTGGCATGGCTTATTTCACACGCTATTGGCTGTGGTGTAAATCAGTCAAGTTTCAACACGCCGTCACTCACTTCCTATTTCAACATACAGAATCAAATCACGGCTCCAAAGCCATGACTTTAAGCTGATAGGATGGTGAGGTAGGTGAAAAAAAATGGACTTCAGAGATCACAGTTCAAGAACAGTTTAATGTTATTCTTGTGGTCAGTTTTCGAAATCAGCTGTTAGACTCCACCTCCATAACGTAAAGCTGTATGAAAGGTTGTAAGAAAAAAGTCGTTCCTGAGAGTAATGCACGAAATGCAGCACCCAGACTTTACTAAGTGTTGTGTTTTGATCTGATAAGATCAAGATCACAATTTTGTTGCTGTCAGCATGTTAGCAACTTTTCAAATGCATGCAAACTCTCTTAAGCCCACTTTAACATCTGTTTGTGGATTATTGGTGCTTTTTCGTCTGTTTTGCAGCAAATCCTGTAAAAATTGGATGGTATCATGAATTCTGCTTAGTATTAGGATATTTTAACCAAACACCTGGTTGCCTCTGCCATGAGCTTAATACTTGACTGTAGATGGATCTTTCAGCAAGATAGTGTAGAAGTGAAAATAAAAAATTAAAGCGAAGTAAAAGTTACTTTAATTAAACTAAAGACGCTTGACTGGTTCTGTGTGGATGGAACAACAAGTTTGATGGATGTTTCAGAAAAAGAACTGGTGCTGTTATTCTCTCTAGGGGAGTGAAAATAAATTGACGTGGTGCTGATCATTTTGAAAGGAATATTTTGCAGTACTTTTCATGTATTGTGTTTTTTAAAAAAAATACTATAAAACTACACCACATGCTCATAAGCCGAAATTGTCAATATCACTACTAGGTTTTCCGTTTGGGAAGGGTGCCAATATTTCTGCATTGTTAGGCAACAGAATGTTTTGAAACATGGTGATGGAAATATATATTTGTGTGTGGATTTGAGGGAGAGAGAGTGACAGATGCAGATGGAAGAATCTCATTTTTTCCTGTTTGTATTTTTATCATGGTGGCTTTTACAGAGGAAACTGCAGATCTAACTTAAATCTCAGACCACAGCTACACCTACAGCAACCACAACTGGGTTCGGATGTCATTGTAAATGTAGATGAAGGGTCATAGCCTTTGTTCCTTTCTCACGGTCAGGACAGGCGACAAGTTTGGACGTGCCGTTGACGTGTTCCAGCCCTGCTGCACTGCACTGTCAGGTGCTTTCCACGTGCTGTGTCAAATATCTCGCCCTGTTTACTACCTAGTGCACTAGTTTGGGAGCCAGACATTTTGTAGTCATGTCAGAAAGTGTAGGTGAGAATATCCAGTGCCTTCAGGACTTCCCACAATGCACTGCAGTAGGTAGAGAGAGAGAATGATGTTAGGGTAACGGGTGGATGGACTTCTGATGTTTTCATTTACAAATATCCTAATCCTAAAATAAAAAGATTAATACTGTGTGTTTATTTCTTAATTACCAATTAAAAGGATGGAGGATGGGCCTGAAAGAAAGAAAGGAAGGAAGGAAGGAAGGCGTGGAAAAAAATAAAGTGAAAAAGAAGTTCACAGAATGTGACACTTTGCCATTAGCCTCCGCCCGCCTGTCACACACACACACCCACACACACACACACAGTATTTAAGGAGTATCTAAGTGATTATTTAATCCCCACGAATAATAAAGAACAGGGCAAAATGTGTCGCATTAGAAGTTTATTAGATTAAACACAAACCCGATTAAATAAATTTCAGCTAAATTAAAATATGAAGACTTCCAGAAACTATTAGCAGCTGCTCTTTTCATGATATTATTAGTTATGATTTTATTTGAGCGTATTGAATGAGCACATTTTCATTTGACTTCCAGAACAACCCTTGAGAAATTCATTTTTATTTTATTTTATTTTAAGATCCCAAAAGTCTCTAATTATTTATTTCACATATAATTCTTGGTACTGATATTTTAATTAATGTGATTAATGTGTAATGCTTTTTTCTGGATTATTTCTGCAATGAAACAGGAGTCTCAAAATATTTATTTCACATATAATTCTTGGTTTAGCCATCTTTGCAAATTCTGACTGTAGAAATCCTAAGCATTGGTATCAGTATACTAGTGTTGATAATTCTTGGCAGAATTTCAGGTATATCGTTTACAGAATACCCATAATGCCACTTTCTCTTTTGTTGACAATATGTAGCCGTGTAGTGGAACAGGGTACGTGTCGGGACACATCATCAGCGCATTCATGACATTTTTGATGGCATTTATTTGAAAGAAAATGACTGTACTGGTGTGAAATGATGAGCAAACCATGAACTATGTGTCCAAATTGTAGAAATCATCTTTCAACAGCAAGAACCTGACAGATAAAAACACTCAGATATATATTCAGCTAAGAGCTGGCTGAGATCCTGGAGCAATTTGCTAGTTTGTTATCTGCTGTGAGGTGGTTTCACTTAGAATTCACTTCTCATTTCCGACTAAACGTAACCACTGCTGGTTTACATTTCACCCTGACGACAACAGGAAGAACTGAAACTGCTCCATGAAGTGTTTGCATAGCCGCTGACTCATGAACAACTTGAAAACCCACTGTTTTTGTGGATCATCGAGTGTGTTCAAGTGTCTAACTTAGTCAGTTTCTGCCCACAAATATACAACATAACACAGAATAAAACAGTATCTGTAGTGACTTAATCCACAAGCTCAAGGTCTAAAGGTCTAGCTACAGCTATAATGTCTTTATATTTATTTGCCTCACATCCAGTACTGCAGTGTGCATAGATTTTTGCACTCTTGTCTTTTTAATATCGCGTCTATGCTGTCCTGTCTCTTACGCTGTTCTGTTGTGGTTGTAATGTTTGGCTGCAGCGAAGAGAAAAGCGAGAAAAGCTTTCAGTTAAACTCTCTCTAAAACATAATGACAATAAACTGAAATGAACTGAATTGAACTGAACTGAATTAAAGTCATGTAAAAGCCATGGTGCAGGAAACAGGAAAAAGAGATTCTGATAAAGATGCTAAGAAGACCAAAACTGTGCCAAGCACATCACCAAGATAGTACTGCTAACAGAATTATTAATTCGATTCATTAAATTAGATTAACAGAATTAGAAAGTTGGTTTTCATTTCATTTCGACAGGCAAATCGCAGGCTCTAAAAAAATGGTATGCTCTTAAAATACATCAGAGTTTGAATTAAAGTTTTCTTATAAAACGAATAGTTTCGATTCTAAAATCTGATTGGCTGAGACAGGTTCGAAACCGTTGTAAAATCCTCGATATATGCAAACCTTTTACCGCAACACAATAACTGAATTCTGTATTAATGCTGTAGGTTTTAAACCAGTAAATCCCTTAAACTTTAACCATTGTCCTGCTCATAAAATCCTCTAACGATGCCCTAATGGTTTAAGTGTAACGGCTTTGGTTGCTAAGCAACATAACGGATAAAGATTAGGGTCTACTGTTAATAGGTGACACATGCAGCGGAAGAATTATTTACTGCAAATATTATTAGAAATAAATTAAATTATTTATCAAACACTACATTTTATCCTGATGTTGTTTTTTTTTCACTGTTTTATAAAAGCAATAAAGCCACTTGATCATGTGAAACCACTGTAATGCACATCCTTGAGTGGCTTATTGCTTTATTATACATCTATAAACCGGAAATTATAGATCTTGTCCACGGGTTCTCTGTCTGTTGAAGCTAAACTGACCTAAATACAACATCACACTGACACAGGACGTCAAATCTACAGTACAAAAAGCACAAAGTGTAAAGGCTAATACTACATGTAATACTACGTCCTTTAACTGATTTTCCAAGGAAATGTGTAAAATAGTAAAAATGGTTGTATAATCCAAAAAAATAAAATAAAGTAAGTTTTACTAAACAAGTTTGGATAAATAATGGGCTGGTAATATGAAAAGTTCTGCTGCTGAAATTGATGTATATGATGTATCAGATATATAGATCTGAGGACTGCACTAATGGACGTGGCCTACCTAATATTTTTTATGAGCATCATGGATTCTGCTAATCCAAAACCTGGTTGCCTCTACCATGAGGTTCCGACTTGGCTGGAGAGGAATTAAATGGTAGCTTGTTCTATGCATGGAATAATACGGAAAATAGTTTTTTAAATGAATGCAAGACACTGATTTCATGAACACGTACATCTTTTACAATTGTTCTTGTACCATCAGTGACAGTGGTTTGGCGTATAGAGTTCCTGAGTTCCTCAAACAGTTCTTGTGCACCTTTTATGTCTATAAACAAAGACACGCACAGTGGTTAACAGGATTTGAAGAAGCTAATACTTTACTATTAAAATCAACGCGGTTCTGACTTTAGGTTTATCAGTTCACATTTTCTATCTCTTGATGTGCATCACACAGGAATCTCTGAGTCGGCATGTCCAGATCAGACTTCCCCCCGGGCTACGATGAGTCGCGGCTGCTTTCAAATCCTCAATCTGGGGGTGTGCAGCCTTCCGCACCCCCTCCAGCCTACGATTACTCTCCGTATGGAGGTCATCCACAGCCTGGACCCTACCCTGGAGCTCCCTACTCCCAGCCCTCTGCCCCTTACCCAGGGCAGCCTGGAATGTACCCCCCGCAGCCAGGACTACCCGGCCAAGGGTACCCACCACATCCAGGACAACCTGGTCAAGGGTACCCACCACCAATGCCGCCCATAATCCCACCAACGGTACCCATCTCTGACTCAGGTAAGAGCCAGTTCCATATGAATACGGATCCAAGAAACAAAGCAAATATTTAATTAATAAAGGCCAAGATTCTGGATAATTTTTTGATTTCTTTTTCCAAAGAAATG
Organism: Pangasianodon gigas; assembly: GCA_022758105.1. Classification (NCBI taxonomy): domain Eukaryota; kingdom Metazoa; phylum Chordata; class Actinopteri; order Siluriformes; family Pangasiidae; genus Pangasianodon; species Pangasianodon gigas. The sequence continues at coordinate 33,615,272 of CM040455.1, read as the reverse complement.
TTGTTCTGGAATTTTGACCTTTTAACACTAGACATTGTCACAAAGCAGATTTTTTACGTAAATCCAGATGTAGATTTAGGTCCCTTATGAGCAAGCCAGATGTGACAGTCATGAGGGAAAATTGCTTGAAATGACACAGCAACAGCTCTTAGGTACAAAGCTACACTATCCCGGTGAGATTAATAACTGAAGCAAGGATGAGACACGGCCGTGAAGTGCAAATCTTCATCTTGTTGTTATGAAAGACTTCAAGCTACATTTAAGAACCAAAACACGTATATCAGTGGTTGAGTTAGTATAATGAGCTAATTTGCATAATAATAACGTTACCAGATTTCCAACCATCTAACTGGAGACATGTTTGACAAAATGTATACGTGAATGTGGCAGCATTTTTAATACAATCCAGATAAAACGTGCATGAAACATATAGCAAGACACTGATTTCATGAACACGTACATCTTTTACAATATGTAACATTAAAATTGTAATACTAAAAACAGATTTCTGGTGCATCAGTGAAAGTTAGAAACCGAGTAACTTCGAGTAACAGCTTCATATTCATTATATTCACATTATAAGCTAGCTTGACCTGATAGCACATCTGATGTCGTCACAGGTGATGATGGCTTCACCACGACGTCAGGATGGGAGAGTGTGAACGTGCGACATGCTTTCATTCGCAAAGTAAGAACTAATACTTTCTACTCATCAGAAGAGCTATATGAAATCTTAGTACGACAGTTATTTACATTATTGTTACACCACAGCACTGTTGAATTCTCAGTTCTGATTGGTCAGAAGGTGTTGATTATTTCTCCATGACAGTAGCTCTGCAACGAATCACAGGATTGAATAAATGCACTTGTTCTAATACGTTATTGTTTCTATGGTAACAGCTCCTTCTCTGAGGAGACGTTTATTTTTGGAAGAAGTCTCCAGTGTTAGCTCTAAGCAATCGTAAATGTTGTCAAATTGCTGTGGTATAAGAGGAATCAAACACTTCGGGACATGCTGTCATAGGAAAATAATCTTCTTCCGAGTGGTGAAAGTGACTCCACTTCAGCACACCACCTCGAAGTTGATTATTTTCCTATAATAGTATGACACCAAGTGTTCTATTGGTTGAGGGCAATTTTCCATTGCTCCTGCAGCTAATATTAAATCACTGATAGTCTACAACAAAGTAACAGCTGTTATTAATTAGATTTAAACCATAAACTAAAATGGCAGCCAGTTGTTACGAGAGAAGAGTGGAATTTTCCGCGTTTCAAGCAAAATTCCTTATAAAGGTATTTCTGGGGAGTTTTCTTGTTTGTGAAATTTCTGTTCTTTCTTGTTAGGTGTACCTGATCCTTGCAGCTCAGCTCCTCGTCACAGTCAGCATCGTGGCTGTTTTCACATTTGTGTGAGTCCTCGTATATACTGAATGTGTGTGTGTGTGTGTTTGGAAGTGTATTTGATGTTCTCAGTTGTTCTTGTAACTTGCTTTTTTTATTATTCTGCATTACAGAAAACCTGTGCAGGATTTTGTCAGGAAAAATTCAGCAATCTACTGGGCTTCATAGTAAGAATAATTTGCTCTTTCGCTTAGGTGTGCTAGTGCTAAGATTATGTTTTGTATTTATTCAAATTAGGTGACATTGTACCCACTGTAGCATTATTATGAGCTGTGTGTTTGTGGACATGTTTTTTGAAAAAGTTGCCATGAGTGTAGGAATATCTGACCATTTGGGGGGGGTCAATTTGCCAGTTCCCATCCACTAGGCAGCTCTACCTTATCGTACGGGAAGGGTACAAGTGTAAGTGTAATACACTCGGAGGAAAGTTTGCACATCCGACCCAGAGACCATGGCCAATATTTCTCTCTTGGCTCCCGACCATGGAGAACTCACAATCTCACAATGATAGGATGAGCGCTTTCCCATTGCACCACTCTGGAGCCAATATCTGACAGCTGTGACCTTGTGGCTTTGACCTTATTTTAAAAACAGAGAAACAAGATTTCCTTTTGGTTACTGAGGTTAAGGTTAGGGATAGATTTAAGTGTATCAGAACATTAATTTAGCTGCATGAATAATTATGTCAGTGGAAGGATATTAAGATAAACGTGCATGTGTATGTGGCTTTACAGTGCAGTGTACATCATCACACACCTCGTGCTGGTCTGCTGTAAGGGACCCAGGTGAGCAAACCCTTCATATTTTTCTTTTGATAAGAAAGAAATTGCATTATATCCATAAAACTAAGATGAATGTCCTGAATGTCATCATACACAAAGCGGAAGTAATGTGAGTCATGTGTATCTAAACAGTGAAATAAGGACATAAAGATTAGTTTTTATATAGTGATATGTGTTTATATCTAACATTCCTCTCTCTCTCTCTCTCTCTCTCTCTCTCTCTCTCTCACTCACTCAATTCAGGAGGCGTTTCCCCTGGAACCTTATCCTGCTCGCCCTTTTTGTGAGTGCAGTAGTGCTGAGTCATTTAGTCAGCAGGGTGTAGCCAAGTCTGTAATGGAAAACATTTAAAGTTTTTTCCTTCATCCTGTAAAAGCAGCACTTTATTCATTCACTATGATCAGGGTTCCTGTGTTCCTGGAAAACTAGGAAGACTTTACATTTATAGCCCAGTCCTGGGAAAATCACAGGGAAAGAAAGGATATATATGAACTTCCCAAGAACCCTGGAGAAAACATTTTTCTCCATAAACATGTTGTATTTTAATTCTATTATGACACAGTTTATTTTTGCTGAGTAGATCTGGGCAAAAAGTGCCAAATTGTTTCAAAATTTTGTTCATATGATCTTTAAAAATTCTGCTTTCTGTCATGAATATGTATAGGTGATGGAAAATGTCCTGTAAAATAGCAAATACATTTTATTTCTAAAGCTCTTTTCAGTAAATCAGAGATGAACAGAAAGAAGTAGTGTCTTACTCGCAAAATGACTTCCTTTTCTTGTCTTTCTCAGACTCTGGCTTTGTCCTATATGACAGGGACGATATCAAGGTAAGTAGATAGACCTAATATCTGAGAACTCACTGTCTGAGTGGAACGGTAAACACAGTGACACTGAAGTCATTCAGAGTGAGTCAGAGTATAAATGTCAGACGTTGTTGAACAGGGTGTGTATTAGGTGAAAGAGTCAAGTGTGTTGACATACGCACAGTGTCACAGTCCATTTACACAATACATTAAATACAATATACAGCACACACATATGACTTATGAACATATGACTGTACAAAACTAACAATAAAACTGTATTTTTAGTATGATTATATGAGTGCAGGACAACTGTAAAGCTTTTTATTATCAATTTTTATTATTACTTTATAGCACAGTGTAAGTAAATTCAGCAGAATGCACATAATATTACTATCTTAAGATATATTCAGAGTTGGGTTAGATGCACAGTGAGGATTTAATTATCTCAGAATTATCGCAAGAGCTATTCCAAGTGTTTCATCTCAGTTATCTGCTATTCTTTGAACTTAAGCGGAGAAAAAAAATTCTGGTAGAAATACAAAGCTGAATGTAAGAACACAAGTACAATTTAAAAAGTAATCTCTATTAAAACTACTCTTAAAAGTACAATTTCGCCTGACCATCAGTCCTAGGTGTAAGAAGTCTCAGGCTCCTACTGCTCGAGACTTCTTACACTTAACTTAAGACTGATGGTCATCTGGTGTAAAACTTTTTAGGGTGTGAAAATAGCTTGGATATAGGCAAATTTAATAATCATACATTTAATTTGTTAAAATCTTATAATAGAATATACTAGATACATTTCTAGACATTTTTTTTTTTACTAATTTTAAGGTTGAAATCCCTTTGTTCTATTTGTAGATCTTTTTTTTTTCTCATTTTAAGCATTTAGGTATTCCTAGAAAATTATCTGCCAATAAAATAAGAAAATATAATGGTTGAAATGTATAAAACCATCTGAAAACAGGCTGAATATCTTATATTTGATTTATAATAATCTCAAAATAAGAAATATTAGATCAATTTAATAGGATTTTTTTTTTTTTTTGTAGTGCGATAGTGATGCGTGTCCGGTTTTCAGCATCAGTTTCTCCTGACTGACTTTTTCACCCATTGCTTTTTGTTGTGAAACTCACTAACTTTCACAATTGTGAAACTCAACACTACTGTTTTTCAGTCTAATAGCCAACAAGAGTAATGTGTTTGACTGTTCACATTTATTTTAATTATGCACCAAATATGGATTTACAAAAAGACAGCAAGTTACAATATCAGATAAAAGGAACAAGGTTGATAGAAATACTATATACTATATGTAAATATCTTTATACAAAACACCCATAACTACATAAAAATTATATTTAAAAAAAACACAGTTTATCTGACAGTCATAATAATGCTCTTATAAATTTTTATATTTTTATATTTTATTTTTTACAATTTTATACTATTTTTTGTTATTTATCTAAAGGTGTTTAGTAGAGAGGCAAACTTTATTAAGAAAAGATACATTTGGGTATCATTGTGAAACATTTACACTCATGGATATAATATTTACCCTAAATTATAATAAGATAATTATTTTTTTATGTGTGACTATAGATGTATATTTTAAAATTAAGGTGTATTTAGTGTCATTTTTAGTCCATCTTGGATGGCTTGTTCTCTCTGCATGTTGTTTTTTATCATATGTACTTCGAATCCTTTATAATTCCAGTTACTATGATACAAAGTCGGTGTTCCTGGCGCTGGGTATCACTGTGATCGTCTGCATCGCTGTGACTGTCTTCTGCTTCCAGACAAAGGTGACTTACATAAAACCCTATGACATGAATTTAGTGTGGAGACAAATTCATCTTGGCTTCATTGCTATTATCTGAGCTCATTTCCAACTGACTTTCCCATCAGGTGGATTTCACCAAATGCGGAGGTCTTTTCTGCGTCCTGGGAATCGTCGTCTTCGTGACTGGAATCATCACCGTAATCGTACTGTCATTTAAATATGTAAGTGAAATTCATAATCATTAGCTTGTGAGTCTAATCTTAGGCAGAGGTGGAAAAATGTAGAGATTGATGATACTTCAGTAAAAGTATGGGATATGGTGTGAAAGTTTTAACAAAAAGAGGAAGTAGTGAATCAAAGCAAGTTCAAAAGTGTCGACTCTAAAAGTACTCCAGTATTTCAAAATAAAGGTTTCATTGTCATTTTCACAATTCGCATGAATCGATTCATATGAAAAGTTACAACATTGAAGGCTTATGGGTGGGGCTAGGGGACGGGGCTTAGTTTTCATATCTTTTCTTATAATTTACACTCTCATTAACATTAAGTAAATTGAAACCACAGCACTGTGGAATTTTGGATTAAGATTTGGTCAGAAGCTTTTGATTATTTTTCTATAACAGCAGCTCTGACAGCAGTGCAGCTGCAGATAAGGTTTATATTAATGCTCTCGTTCTAATACATGTTCTGTATTTGTATGGTTGTTGCTCCACATAATCTAAGTCTAATCTAATGGATTAAAACCTTATTTAACAAATTAAAAACGTGTGCAAAAACGTGTGCAAAAACGTGTGCAATCATTGATGAACATTTATGGAAGGAGTCCCCAATGTTAGTGGTAAAGCTGTAAGTGTCCTGAAGACTGTCAGAAAAGAGGGATTTAGGCTTTATGGTTTGTGGATAACATGAGAAGCTGTGTATTTTGTGTTATTAACTTCAAAAGAGAGAGAAAGAGAGAGAAAAAGAGAGGCTGTGGAAGCACAACTGCTTACAGCTGCTATAACTCACTGTCCGTTAGACAGTTCCAACATACTTAAGCACTCAGAGCTGAGCTCTGGATCGTGATGGGAGGAAACTAAGTGCACTCCTTTATTAGACTTGACCTCCCTAATGAACTGTGTGAATTTGGTGAAAATCAGAGAACACTGACTTTTTCACCCAAAAAAACACAAATGCTAACCCTTTACTGTTTTTTGGGAAGAAGAATTGACATTCTGTGATTTTCACCAAATTCACAGTATGTGTTTGGACGGTCAAGACTAATACAGGAGTGCACTCAGTTTTGTCCTGTCACACTCCAATGCAGAGATATATTACAGTATAGTGTAGTGTAGTGCAGCATGGCGTGGCATAGCATAGTACGCTGTAGTGTAGTATAGTGTAGTACAGTGTAGTATAGTGCAGCATGGCGTGGCATAGTATAGTACACTGTAGTGTAGTATAGTGTAGTGCAGCATGGCGTGGCATAGTATAGTACACTGTAGTGTAGTATAGTGTAGTGCAGCATGGTGTGGCATAGTATAGTACACTGTAGTGTAGT
>CM040455.1:33593854-33608857 GCA_022758105.1 Pangasianodon gigas | reverse complement strand
GTAGTGCAGCATGGCGTGGCATAGTATAGTACACTGTAGTGTAGTGTAGCGTAGTGCAGCATGGCGTGGTCACTCTAATACTGTTGTGTGTTTGTGTTTTTTGTGCATTCTTGGTGTGTCTCTTTTATATTTTTATACTTTTTTATATATATCTTTATATCTTGACAGCTTCTCTATCTTTTTATAATCAGATTGTATATAATTACTATTGTAAGTATTATGTCTCCTATCCCTTGCTGCTGTAACAATGCAAATTTCCCCATTGGGGGACGAATAAAGGATTATTTTATCTTATCATAGTATAGTATAGTGTAGTGTAGTATAGTAGGTTTTAGTAAATTAAATAGTTATAACCAGTAAAATTGTTATACTTTATTATTGCAAAATATAGTACAGCATGATATAGGATAGCATGATAGATAAAATTGGTATAATATACTTTAATACAGTAGAGTAGACAAAATAGATATATTTCTATCCAAACTCATGCACTATACATGTACTTTAACTGATATCTACAATTAAAATGTGTAAATTTGTGAGTCCCAAACCTGTATATTTTACTGAGGATAATATATTGGAAATAGGACCCTCGGATCTCTGCTCTGGAGTGTGATAGAACAAAAGTAATTACACTCCTGTGTTAGTCTTGACTTTCCTAATGTATGGTGTGAAATTGGTGAAAATCTGGAAAAACAGTAAGGCGTTAGCTTTTGTGGTTTTGTTTTTGGGCAGAAAAATTCACCGTTCTCAGATTTTCACTAAATTCACATCAGATATTAGGGAGGTCCAGACTAACACAGGGGTGGAACTAGTTTCATCCCATCACGCTCCCAAGCTGAGATCCGGCTGGTGAGGGAACGACTGTTTATTGCTTCTATAACAGAAGTTACAGCAGGAACTAATTTGTTCATGGACGTTCCACATTAACATTAAATGTAATTATAAATGGATAAAAAGTGTAAAGTGTTACTCTTTAATAAAATAAAACACTGTAATAATTGGTAAGTTGATTTGGTATAAGAGGAATAAAACACATGCGGATGTGCTGTTATAGGAAAATCATCAGCTTCGGTGTGGAAACAGTAATACTGCTGATTATTTTCCTATAACAGCATGACAAAGTGTGTCTTATTCCTTACGTAATGTCTGAAAAGATGATTAGTTGTGGTATCCATCTGGAAGTATTAAATGAGTATTAGTATTGTATTAAATTGAGTAATAGTATTAATTTCAATGATACTCAGGTTAGTGAGGTATAATAACGAGGTACAGCTACTTAAGCACTTTCTAACTCTGCTTATAAAATTATCTAAGATATGAATAAGTGTAAATATGATTTATAGATCCCGTGGCTTCATATGCTGTATGCTGCTATTGGAGCGATCGTGTTCACACTGGTGAGTTCAACACCAACATCTTCAGCTACATTTTACATTTAAAACTTCTTGATCACTTCTCTAGTAAAATGTTTAAAAAATGTTTTTTTGTGGTGCTTTATATTGTGTCTAGTTCCTGGCCTATCACACGCAGCTTCTTATCGGGAACAGGAAGTACTCGATAAATCCAGAGGAATACGTCTTCGCCGCTCTCTCCATCTACGTCGACGTCATTCAGATTTTCCTTTTCCTCCTGCAAATCATCGGAGCTTCTCAAAGATAGGAGTCGCCTTAGCTGTCGCTGAACCTCTTGCCTACTACGCACTTTCCTGCAGTTACAATCAGGATGCATTTACTGAATATTTTGAGCAAAAAGTGTATCAGATAGCAGACATTAGCATGATTTAAAGGCTTCTTCTAACAGCAGGACATTTGTGCTGAATTTAGGATGCTGGTTTACTCCGGAAACGCCTTCTTAATTAATCTTTATATTAAGTTTATGAGCTGGAAATATATTTTATACACACTGTATTGATTATGTTTTGATATGAGCTGGAATTTTATTTGTACTAATTCTGAATTTTTAATGCTGGGGCCGTACGTATCTCGTAGGAGTTTAACATTTTGGGCTTTTTTTTTTTTTAATTATTATTAAAGTTTAATAAAGATGCCTGAACACGATGGGCACTGAAGTGGAAGATTTCTATTAAAATGAATCCTATTAAGAATTATGTTGCAATGAGTTTCAGAAATATTGGCACCCTTAATAAGTCACTACAACAGTTAGTTAGTTATTTCAAATACAATTTAATCTACTATATAAATATATCTGTAACATATGTATAAAATATTATATACTTCTTGAAACAAGAGGAAATCAACCCAGCAAATTAATTATCTATATCGTAATGTGCATGATCTCTTTTCCAGCTTCCGTTTTCTACAGTTGAGTACAAAATTTTGTGCACCCACAGAACAAGACGAATTTTATTTATACCAAGACATTTAGTCAAAATTTACCCAAATTTTTAAAAGTACACAAATTATTATTATTATTATTATTATTATTATTATTATTATATTAATGTGTACTTAACGACATTAATAGTGAAACCATCAGATGATATTCATCCACAATTCATTCATAATTTTTTTTCTTAATGTTAATATTCTCTAATCACTTGTACACTCATCTACCTTTATGCAAGTCATGAAGTTCAAATTTTTAATCAATACATTGTAATTTTTCCTTTTTTTGGAGCATGGAAGACAAACTTTTGCACTCAACTGCATATAACACTGACTACAATGAAATAAAACCATGTTTTCTATTTGTTTGAAGTCGTCTTATGTCTTAATATCTGTGCTGTGTCATAGGGATGGGCGATATGGCAAAAATATCATATCGTGATAATTGAAGACAGTGATATTTCGTTTCACAGAGGTTTTGGTTTTGCTAACAAAATGACATAAAAAAATCAGTGGCGCTATAATTCGAAATGTTATTACAAAATCTATAAATTACTTATTTAATTATACTTCATGTACTATATAATATAATATACACGTAAAGATACTCACAATATCATGATATTGATATCATATCGCCATATCGCCCAGCCCTACGACGTCACTATTACAGCTACCGCAGCTCTTATATGTGCTACTGCTTCTGTAATAAAGGATGCCAATAATTTTGCACCTTCGTATTATGATATTAGAGTCACTATACTATACATAAGTTTGTAAATAAAAGGAACTTTACATATGGTCAGAGATTATAGCAAACTACTTTATTGTTTACCATGTTGTTGGGTTTTTTTTTTAACAAAATCACATTTGTACACCTCATACTGTACATATTAAACATCAATAAAGGTTACACATACATTCTTGCCAGCAAAATGCAGTCAGTTTCATCAGCATTGTTTCATTTCAAGACGCAAAATAAGCAAATATGGAACAGTTCACATAGAAATAAGAATAAACCTGATCTTTGATACGTGAGATTAATATTATACGCATGAACTGTAGATTAATCAGAGATATGAGGAGAAATTTTTTTTTCTTTTAAATGTGCATGTTGATATTTTGATTATTTTTAAGCTTAAATTGTGAAATTGTGTTATCTTTCATTAACAAGCAACATTTTCTCAGATACGGTTTCAGTAACGGTGTATGTAAGGCTGGGCGATATGACAATATAATACCGATATACTGTATTAATATTAATGCATTCGTTCTAATATGTTAGCGTTGCTATAGTAACAACTCACTTACAGCTACTTGTACGGTGGATGTGGCACAAAAACGGGTTAAAATCCATGTGTAATTGTTGATATGGTGAAGTTTTCTGTGAGAAGATGTTTATTTAACATTTCTGGAAGGAGTCTCCAGTGTCAGAGGTAAAGCTGTAGCTTTAAGGATAGAGGAATTTACACTTTGTGGTTTCTGGGTAACATGACAAGCTACGTTTTTTTTTTTTTTTTTGTCTTATTATCTTCACACGAGACAGAGAGAGAGAGAGAGAGAGAGAGAGAACAAAGACTGGTGAGGGAACAACTGTTTATAGCTGCTATAACTAAGTTAGCTTCCACAAGACAGTTCCAACATACAAAAGCACTCAGAGCTGAGCTCTGGAGTGTGATGGGAGGAAAGTAAGTGCACTCCTGTGTTAAACTGACCTCCCAAACGCAGTGTGTTAATTTGGTGAAAATCAGAGAATGTTGAATTTTTGGCCCAAAAAAAACCCCAAAGGCTAAATGTTACCATTTCTGGATGAAATATCTGATTTTCACCAAATTCACACCATGAGTTAGGAAGGTCAAGACTAACACAGGACTGCACTTGGTTTCATCCCATCACGCTCCAAAGCTGAAATCTGAGCCTCCAATTTGAATGTGAAATACTCAGTGAAATACACAGGTTTGGGATCCAGAAATTTAAATTGATCAAAGATATGTTAAATACAAAGAATATTTATTTTATATAGTGCTTTTGTCACATCGCTCAGCTCTACGTTTCCATCAGACAGTCCTGATTGGAAACATAAACAACATTTCAAAATGATCAATGTTGCTGAATCCTGTTACTGCATCCCCGCTGCTGGTTTGTAGCGATCACGTTCGTACTCTCCCTCATTGGATTTCTTCATCCTTTGGCGGATCTTCAGCTGCTGGAGCCGGTTCTTGTCCACTTGCCTTTTAGCCAGAATAAACCCGATTATACCAGCTGGAAGACCAATTATCCTGTAAGAGAAGATCACATATTGATCACAGACTGCACTGCTACTGTAAGAGTCACACACACTGCATTACAGAGCGCTGTGTATAACTCGTACCATGCGTATCCAATTACTTTCATCGGGTTTTTCGCTTTTCTCTGAGGAATATACTCTGGTCCGGAATCGTCCTCTTCTTCTTGTTCTCCTTTCTTTTCCTGGTCATGTGTATTATTCACAGGGTCTGCGTCTGTCTTGGCGGTGTTTAGTGAAAGGGAGCTGCTACAGTGAAGAGCTCGGTGCTGTAACACACACCGCTGGGGTCTGAAGCAGGTCAAGCTTTGAGCATGAGCCGTCTTTAAACAGAGATTTCCGCTGGAAAAGTACTGAAGACCTGCTGAAAGATGTGCATACGTTTGTTAAGAAACGGACCAGTGTAGTGCATCATTTGATAAAAAGGAAAAAAATAAAATCACACAACACGTCATTGCATTCTGCTGAATACCAAACAATGACTCAAAATATTGACTTTTTTTAAGGTTATTATCTTGAAATAATGACTGATGTTCTCACTGCTATTTATTTTTAACAAATGTCTTAAAGTAGGTTATTTTGGATTTTTGTGGAAGTGAGCAAAGCTGGGGCTGATTTCTTTCTAACCCACACTGTAGATTTATGCAGCCTATCAGTGATAATCGTGTCAGGTGATTACCCTTACTGACCACGCCCCCCAGATCTCTCTCTCTCTCTCTCTCTCCACACATTACTCCTGCTGCCTGATGAGATACCTGCCCTCCAGTCCTGCCTGGCCACATGGATAGCTTAAAGTTTGCTGTGAGGTTGCTGTGGATGGTACCACATGGACACCCTAAAGATAACTCCCAGATCTTCTTACTTGGACAGCCTAACAATTGCACTAGCACTGCTTGACTCTCTAGTATTCAGCTGTAGAAGATTTATAATCGCACTATCCGGTGTCACCCAGATGAGGATGGGTTCCCTTCTGAGTCTGGGTCCTCTCATGGTTTCTTCCTCATATCATCTCAAGGAGTTTTTCCTTGCCAATGTCACCTCTGGCTTGCTCATTAGGGATAAACCTAGATCTCTGTCTGTAAAGCTGCTTTGTGGCAATAGAAGTGCTACATAAATAAAACTGAATTGAATTTCATCTCTGATATTCTTCATATACATCCATCATCAGCAGTGAGTGAGAAGGCCCATGTGAAATACAGTTGTGGGGGAAATGAGCATGAACAAGGTGGATTACTTACTTTATCATCTTTTTCCCCTAAAATGTCTTTGGAGGTGAAGAGAAGCTAAAAGTAGATAGACTGAGCACACACACTGTCCAATCAAAGAACAAATTACACAAAAGGACAGATAACAGAACTGTAAGTTTAATGTTTGTTTGATTGAATGAACATGTCTGGTATTGGGAAGAAACATGGCATGAACCCAGTAAAGCATTACGGACTTGAAACCCATGAAAAAAAATGCAGCGGTCTATCTGTCTTAAAGTGTGTGTACGTGTGTGTACGTGTGTGTGTGCCTAAATGAGCCGAAATGATACAATGCATTACGCAACACTAATTACTAGTTTCAGTGTCATGTTATAGATAGATAGATAGATGGATAGATAGATAGATAGATAGATAGATAGATATGAATATTTCGCCCTCGTATTTGATACATGTCTTAAATATCGCAGTACACCTCGCAATGACTGCAGTGATGTTGGACTTTATGATGTATAAGGTTTGGAAGCAGTAGGTTTTGGTATTGGGCTGCTTTTACTGAACATTGAGATGTTTTATGTTGTTTTGTTCAGTACAGAAGTGATCCAAAAACCCATTCTTCAGATTTTTCTAACAGAACAGACTCACTCTCTCTCTCTCTCTCACTCTCTCTCTCTCTCTCTCTCTCTCTCTCTCTCGGTACCAAACTGCTGGTCCTGTCTTCAGGTTCTCCAGTTCCTGAGGTTACTGTGCAGACCTGGTGCTCAACTTCTCCCTACAGAATTACCTCCCACTTTACTTCCATCTCTAATAGTCCTCTTACTTTACTACATAAGCAACTTAATCAACTCGTAATCAGCTCTAAATTCACCCACAGTGAGCCAGTTCCCAAATCTCTCCCTTTTCTCCACTGAAGTGCACAAGCCATTATTACACAATCTGATGCATAGTGCACTAACATAGTAAATACGTCTGCATTTTAGACTCAAACCTAAACGTACAGCTTATAAAACTGAATAACTGCAACAATAAAATCGTCACAACATGCATATTAGTGAACAAATGAAATTAAAGTGGATAAAACTTTCAAATTCCATATATTTACCTTCTACTGCCGACCTCACCAATGTCCTGCAGGGCGCCGCCATTTTGTTCGGCACATCCGGGTACTTTACACACACACAAATACACTACGTCACAGACCTTCTTTTAGGTTTGTCCATTTTATTTGGCACTAATTAGGTAATTAAATTAATTCAAAATATAATCTGAAGTTTTTAATTATAAAAGCGCGTAAATGCTTCTTTTGGATTTCTTCTTCCGGTTTGTTGCATCAGCGCCCTCTTCAGGTGAAAACATAAAAAAGCACATTTAAAAACCATTTAAGATTATGAATATTTCTCTAATTAAACATTTAAAAAAATGTATTTTTACCTTTTAATGAGCATTTAATAAAACTAAAGAAATGTTCTTCATTTTAGTTGTTCGTTTTAAGATAAACTTTATCGGAAAAGGAAAATTTTATTTAAATAAAAAAGTATACAAAATGTTAAACATTTCAATAATAATTTATCTTTTTAAAAAATATATTTAATTAATTGTTATATTAAATGTGTCTAAATTTAAAAAAAAAAATCTAATTACTTTTTGTTAAATTAAAAAAAAAAAAAAAAAAAAAACATTTTTTGTTCAAAAATAACCAGCTAGGTTTTTTTTAAGTCTAATTTTCCATCCTGTATGTTTTAGTTATTATACACTATGCGCTATATTTCAAATATTTTTAGTTAATTCTAGTTTTTAATTTATATTTTTATTGAAGTTATGAAATGCACCAGGAGTCCGAATAGAGGTGTTTCGTCATTTATTTATTTATTTATTTATTTACTTACTTACACTTACGGGACTTTCAGCCCTGGATGCTTTCCTGCTGTTGCGCATTCGTCATCCTTCAACAAAACAGACTTCATGTGTCAACTATAATCAATTTCCTCACCACCGTTACCTCTGGCTTGCTCATTAGGGATAAATTTATAAATTTAAAATTTATATCCTGAATTTATATATCTCTGTAAAGCTGCTTTGTGACAATGTCTGTTGTTAAAAGCGCTATACAAATAAAATTGAATTGAACTGAACGTAAAAGTTTGCAAACACAAAGTGAAGCTTTTTTAAAATGGAAACATCTAATGACAGAATGTTTTTGGAGGCACAAATATAACCAATTTATAAGAAATATTGCAGAAAAAAATCACGTTTTTGTTTATTATTATTTTTATTATTATTATTATTATATTTTGAACAAAATGCAGATGAAATGTTTTCAATACAGAGTTCTTACTTCATGATAAAAACAAAACCAGCTTAATAAAAAAGCAACAAAATCACTAGCAACATTCATCTTTAAAACAGAAATCCAGAAACATATTTACAAGTGTTTTTTTGCACAGCGGCTTCTTTTCACGCGGCCGTTTGCCTGAAGGTCTATACACACACACACGGTGCTGAAAGTGTCCCAATAACCGAACTTCAGGAAAATCACCCAAGCCGTATCCTGATCCAAGCCTTCGTCCACTACGACGCGTCCCAAGTCAATCAGAACGCATTTTTTAAACATTACACATGTTGAAAAGTCTAATCCTCCAGTGTGTAGTTCGGATTCACGACCAGCGTGACGTCGTCATCCTGTGTTTCGGCTGCGCTGGACTCGGCGGAGCCCTTCAGGCCCGACTGCGACAGCTCGATTAGGATGTAATCCTGAAAAACAACAGCAAAGATAATCAGCGCTTTCATCAGGATAAAAAACATTTCTCTGTTGTTATCCAAGGGAAGGAATTAAATCAACACACATAGACATAACAATCTCTCTTCATTGATTTTTCTTCATATTTATGCAAGTGATGTTTCATCTAATTAAATAATCGTTCATTTGGATAGTTTGTAAAACCAAAAATAATCAAGTCTTCAAATGATGTAAGAATTAAAATGTCAGTTTATTTTATTTCACTGTGAAGACGCTGAATCTGGAGAGAAAGACGTTTACAGAAAATCATTTACTTATTCTTTTGTTTAATAAGTATAAGTAATTTTGGTATAAAATCCATCATAAACCAACAATTATCAGCATTTCGAGAAATTTCTCCCTATTAAAGTTCTAAATAAGGATTGAAACACATTTCATGAATGAAGGTCGTCTAAAAGCTGAGAATTATGTTCTGAATTAAAAAAAAAAAACAAATTTTTAGGAAAATTAGTTTTAAAATAAATGTGTTATCATTGATTTCATGCTTTTCCACCTTTATAAGGTTTATAAAAGAAACTGTTGTGTATATCATGAAGCGGTCGTGATGACGAAGTGGGCGGAGCTTAAGATCTTCTTCAAAAGTTGCTAAGAAGAAATTTTTTTAAAATCCTCTTACGTAATGCACAAGTCTGTGGATGACTTTCTCGATCATGGCCTTCTTGTTGATGAGCTCCATCTCTGAGTCGATCTCAGACTCGATCTCTTTCAGGTACCAGTTCACCACTGCGCTCTTCTTCAGAGCTTCTTCCTCCTCATCTACACACACACACACACACACACACACACTGTAAATACTACACTACCAATACACTACTTATACAGATGCTGTTACTAAACATATAAATGAACATCAATATCTTCTGACCAATCAGAATCCAGAGATCTCACCTTCCTCAGCACGGCGCAGGTGCAGCACTATGAGGTTGGAGATGCGCTTGTACTCGGAGAAGGACAGACGCAGAGACGGTTTGCCGCTGTGGTTTTCACCGGTGACCCCGTTGGTGTGCTCGTGACCGTTCACATGTCCGTTCACGGGACCGTCCACGTGACCGTTGGGCGCATCATGCCCTGGTGCGAAGAGGAGACGGAGGAATTAGAAACCTAACACACTGTTGCTCGATTCAGGAAGTCAAGACGAGCACAAGTCGTCGACTGAACACGTACTCGTCCAGGTAACCATGGAAACGATTAGCAAAAAAAATGAAATTTTACATTCACGTCTCCCTTTTTGGGGGGTGCCAAAACTTTTGGGTGCTAACACTTTAATCTTAACTTTAAACAGAGGAAATGAAGAGAATGAGGAAGCGTCAAAAGGTTCAAAAATACTTCAGAATTAATTTTTCTAATTTTCTCCTTGAGCTCTCTTTGAATTTATGTATTTGGATGCTTAAGATGTTCGAACGTTATTTTTTTTTTTTATTTATCGAAATATAAACATAATAAAACATAAACTATCATCTCTTAAATGTCTCGGTTGAACGAATGTCATTGGTTGATGTCAGAAAATGGGTCTGAGTGGAAAAAAAATTGCCATTTTATAAATATTTTCAAAATTACGCATCAAATTTCTAATTAAATATGAAAACATTATCCTAAAAGTGATATTAACTTACATAGACTTATAATTTCAAACAGCTACTTAATGAATTTCTGGCCGAATCATGGAGTTCTGGCGCACTATGTAGGTTCTAGTACACACTTACGTAGCTGCTATGTAGTGAGCATATAGAGTGAATAGGATCCCTTTGGATTGCGCATTGTTTTATTTCAAACGCTTCAATTTGTATCGCTCATTGAATCCTTTACCGTTCTCCCGGTTCTCCTCCTCTTCCTCCTCCATGGCCTCCTCTTCCTCTTGGTCCAGGTTGATGTCAGGCGTCTCGACCCGAATGATGGACTTGTTGAGCAGCCTGAAGGCCTCTTTGACGTGTTTGGGCTGCACCTGAATGAGGCAGAGACACAGAGTGAGAAAATGTTGGTGAAAGTGCACTATGTCGATGAAAAGCGTGGTTTTTATGACGTAGCCACGCCCACCTCGTCGCAGCAGTGCATGCGGGCCATGCTCTCGGACAGCCGGATCATGCTCTCCAGCTGGCGCACGGTGATCCTCCAGGCTGATTTGGTGATGCCGGAGCCGTCTCTCTGTCTCAGGCGCTTGTACTGCTCCACGATGAAATCCTCCGACTCTTTAGAGATCTGATCAAACACAAACACACACACACGGTGTTCGCATTTAATGTGATAACGCAATTAGGTAGGGTTTCCGTGTGTAGGTATTGGACGATATATCAAAAAAACAAAAATCATATCACGATACTTGAAGACATTTCTGCGATACATGATATGCATCACGATATAAAGGTTTGCTAACAAAACAGGAAATAAAAAAAAACAAGTCTTAAAAACTTATTAATATATATAATTTAATATATAATTTTTTTATTTGTTACTGTCAAGACAGAAAAGTATACTATTACATAATTTATCACAATAACAACATTATATCATCCTATTGCCCAGCTCTAAATGTGTGCTTTTGGTTATGAATCACGCGTACTAAAGACGACGTCGCATCTTTGTTTTCTCTTTGTTTTCTCTAATATCATATTCAGGGTTAATCAGTGAAGATGCGGTGTGTGTGAGAGACGCCGAGCGTGTTTCTCACCTTCGGTTTAAACTGGCGGGCGAACAGCAGGTATCTCCGGATCTCGTCCAGAGTGTAGAGACGATCGATGGAGTTCTCGATCCTGGAGTGAAGGTCCACTATGCGCCTGGCGATGGCATAATCAGTCACCTGAGGAAATGACAAATGAGATGTTTATGTAACATTTATGGAAGGAGTCTCCAGTGTCAGCGCTTTGGAACAGTCAGGGGTAAAGCTGTAACTTTAAGGCTACGTTTACACAACAACGATGTAGTCAAAAACGGAAAAGGTTTTCTCTTGCGTTTTCAAAAAGTTTCACGTATACACGACAACGTTTTCAAAACGACACATATCCACGATAACGGCCAAAAACGCTGTATTACGT
The DNA here is from genome assembly GCA_022758105.1 of Pangasianodon gigas. Classification (NCBI taxonomy): domain Eukaryota; kingdom Metazoa; phylum Chordata; class Actinopteri; order Siluriformes; family Pangasiidae; genus Pangasianodon; species Pangasianodon gigas. The sequence goes on along the minus strand of CM040455.1, from coordinate 33,597,194 downwards.
ATGCCAGGCCAGTAGTTGGCGCTGTCACCTTGTTAGTAAACAGTACCTGTAGGGAAGTGACGATTAGCTCTTTGTGGGCGGGAGTTCCGTCACTAAAATCACCACACCGACTGTTGCTCTACTCCTCATTCATAGAGATAGCAGCTTGCACACAGACGTAAACAAACAAGCAATATGGCGAAAGTAGCGAGTAATTTTGTCTTTACAATAGACACGTACTGCGCATGTCTACATACCTGAACACGTACTACGCACGCGCATGACGTCACCGTTTTCAAAGATTCCCGTATTGGGTGTTTACATGGAGACGATAACGGAAGCATTTTCAAAAACCTGCACTTTGAAACCCGTTTTCAAAAATATGCGTTTTCAGTCCCCAAAACGCTGTTGTCGTGTAAACGAACAGGCAAAACGCATAAAAAGTTTCCCGTTTTTGGCTGAAAACGTTGTCGTGTAAACGGACCCCTAAGTTTTCTGACATCTTTTATTTATTTTTTTTGTCTTATTAACTTCAAAAGAGCTATAACAGCATGACACAGTGTTTTTACTCCATAGTCAATCATTTACTTTAACATTAATAACACTATTGAGTGACACACACACACACACACACACACACCTCGTTGCAGTCGTCCACCAGGATAAAGAAGAGGTCAAAGCGGGACATGATGGGCGCCGTCAGGTTGACGTTCTGCTTGAGGGATTTGGAGCGTTCATAGCGGCCGCCGACGGGGTTCGCTGCAGCCAAGATGGACGTTCGGGCGTTCAATGTGGCCTACGAGTGAAGATACAACTTAAAAATCTATCCTCTCACACACACACACACACATAAAACATTACGACCTCCCGCTATGTCCTTGAAATAGATAAAAAACTGGTTTGAACCAACCCTGCTTTGACCTTTAACCCTTACCTTGACCCCGGCTTTGGTGATGGAGATGGTCTGCTGCTCCATGGCTTCATGGATGGCCACCTGATCTCTCATCTCCATTTTGTCAAACTCATCAATGCAGCACACGCCCTACACACACACACACACACACACACACACAGAGCATTTAAAACTCACACAATAGCAGTCACATGGAAGCCAGTGTATAAAATGACAACGTGTCAAAAAAAAAATATATATATTATTAAACACAATGTATTCTACTCATATCATTCTATTATTTATTCATTTTTCATTCTTCAAATGTCTAAGAGTTTTAAAATGATAAATTATAAATACCTTAATAAACATCGAAAAAAAACAACTGTATAGATCTCAAAAACTCATCTTTAAATACTTTACAAGTAATTGATATGAGACGTAAATAAAACAAAATAAAAAATACAAATATTTTAGTATTTAATAATACTATATTAAAAACATTAAAAACATTAGTTTTTCTTTTTAGTTGTTTTCATATTCTTTAGTTATTACTTATTTTTGGCTCTTTATTTACTTTATTTAGTAAATAACTTTATTTATGGTTAATTATTTTTATTAAGAAATATTTCTTAAGGTCGTTATTAAACATTAAAAAAAGAATTGTATGAATCTCAAAAACTCGTCTTTAGATACTTTACAAACAAATAAAATAAGTTAAAATAAAACAAAACAAAACAAATATATATATATATTTTAACATTAGTTTTTCTTAATCCTTAAGCATTAGCATTGGTTCTTCTTAAGTCTATTATTATTTTTTGGTCATTTATTCACTTTATTTTATTTATTCTAAATATTTTTGATTAAAATATATATCTTTAACGTCTAAATTTCTATCTTATATATCAGGATTTTTTAAAATTATTATATTTATATTTATATTTACATGTATTTATATGTTTTAAAATTGTGAAATAGAAGGGTTGTGTATTTTATCACTCATCATCATTATTATTATTATTATTATTATTATTATTATTATTGTATTACGTTGTCAGCCAGCATGAGAGCTCCAGCTTCGATGACAAACTCGTGCGACTCTTCATCTCTGACCACAGCGGCGGTGAGACCCGCAGCGCTGGACGCTTTCCCGCTGGTGTACACGGCACGCGGGCTGAACTCCTCCACATGCCTGAGCCAAAAATAAACACACGATCAGAACGAGGCTCAAAGTGGCTCAATTACAATAATTATTCGTGATTGACTAAATAAACATAGTTCATACTAACGACCTCTAAACTCCAGATCAGTCAAGATAACTAACTACGTTAATTACCATATAATTACAACGATACTACGCTAACATCACGGTGTATCAGTTAAATCTATTATCCACTCTCTCACGATGTGTTTCTTACTTGAGAAACTGGCTCTTGGCTGTGCTGGGATCTCCCACAATGCACACGTTGATGTCTCCTCTCAGAGACGTGCCCTCCATGGTGGTCTTTGGGACGCCACCAAAGAGCATGAGCAGGATGCCGCGCTTCACCTCGTCGTTGCCTGTACACATACACAAACTCTTCTCATTAACTCTACGCTCTGTTTTCAGTGTTTCATTTAATACAACTAAAAAAAATCAAGCTCCTCTTTCAGTATAGCATTTTTTTTCCCCTTGGAAATCCTCCATATACAGTGTCATGATGCTATTTGAATCAAGTAGTAGCTTAATCTAAGTAGTTAAACGATTTTTTTAAATAAATAAATTCTACAATGTTTAATTTTATTAATTCACACAATATATATTTTTTAATATAACGTCTATGAAATCATCGAGTCACCATCCAGCTTTCGGTTCACACTGAAAGCGTTGGGAGTCAATCCCAAAAAAGAGTCGATTTCTTTCAATTCCAGGCATCAAAAGCAAAGAGTCGACTCACTGAAAAACGAGTCGATTCCACATTCCAAAGAGTCAAGAGTCGACTCACTGATTCCAGGCATCGCAAGCAAAGAGTCGACTCACTGAAAAACGAGTCGATTCCACACTCCAAAGAGTCAAAGAGTCGATTCACTGATTCCAGCCATCGAAAGCAAAGAGTTGACTCACTGAAAAACGAGTCGATTCCACACTCCAAAGAGTCAAAGAGTCGATTCACTGATTCCAGCCATTGAAAGCAAAGAGTCGACTCACTGAAAAACGAGTCGATTCCACATTCCAAAGAGTCAAAGAGTCGACTCACTGAATCCAGGCATCGAAAGCAAAGAGTCGACCCACTGAAAAACGAGTCGATTCCACACTCCAAAGAGTCAAAGAGTCGATTCACTGATTCCAGCCATCGAAAGCAAAGAGTTGACTCACTGAAAAACGAGTCGATTCCACACTCCAAAGAGTCAAAGAGTCGATTCACTGATTCCAGCCATTGAAAGCAAAGAGTCGACTCACTGAAAAACGAGTCGATTCCACATTCC
>CM040455.1:33547657-33593754 GCA_022758105.1 Pangasianodon gigas | reverse complement strand
GATATTCAGACGCAAAGCTTGGACTCGACTCCAAAACACACTCAGCCAAAAGAGTCGATTCCCTGCTCCGGGGATTGAAAACAAAGAGTCGACTCCAAGGATTCAGAGTCGACTCTTTGTTTTCGGTGAAAGAATCAGAGAATCGAATCTTTTGTGTAGTCGATTCCACACACTAAAAATGTTTCAGAGATTTGTCAAGCAGTCTGTACATAATGATTAGCTGGAGAACGTAAATGTGTGTGTGTGTGTGTGTGTGTACCGTGGATTGTGGGGAAGAGGCTGGTGCACAGGTTATGGTACAGGTTCTTGTCCTGGCTCATCTCGAACACTTTATCCCACTCCTTCACCGACATCTGGTTCTTAATGCTCTCGGCCGTCTGCTCCTCATCGCGGATCTCCTTCCCGCCAAACTAAACACAACACACAACTCTGTTAAATCTCATTACAGGACTGCGTGACGATTGGCTGCGGACGTGGGATCTTACCCTGGGATTGGTCGGTGCCACGTGGCAGGCCAGGAAAGCCAGTCTGTATGAGAGCTCTCGGACTCCGAGAGCTTTTAGACCACGCACGCCCTCGTTTTCGTAACCCTGAGATCCGGCTGTGCGAGAACCAGTCTCTGCTCGCACACCTAACACACACACACACACACACACACACACACACATATGGACATTAACATAACTACAAGCTACTGAAAAAATTCATTACTTTATGAGACTTGTATTTTACAATACGCTATTACTACTTACGATATATTTATAAATAACTATGTGTGAAAAATCAATTAATTTGCGTTATAGAAAACTTCACCTTGATTGTGTTTAGCAGTTATATTTAATTAAACATTCAGATCAGATCTGCAGTGTTTTATATCACATATAAAGTCACATCCCTGCTATTAAAGGTGCAATCTGTGATTTTGTTGGATCATCCTGCCTCAGATAAGATCATCTAAATCCAGGGTCATCAACTGACAGGAAAAGTATTTCAGCGAAACAAAACACACATTCGAAAAATACTAATAAATTTAAGCGAAAAAAAAAACTGTTCGTAGTTGAACGACTAATCTATGGAATATAATCTATAATCTACATATCTATATCTCTACAATCTATATCTTTTTTAGCAGATCCTCTGTTGTGGCTAATTTATGGAAATTATTCAACTGATTTTCACAGATTTCTCGTTTTATTCACCCTCTCTAACCTTTCGTAGTTTTGTATAACTGGACTCCTGATCAAAACGCTAGTACAAAGGGGCGGAGCTTTCTGAATTGATTGACAAGTATTTCGTCGTCATCGTTTCTTCGTCTGCTTCTGAACACAACCCTGATGTCCATAACTGACCCAAATGATTATCCGGATTAGGAATGTAATGTAAACCTGGTGTTGCAAGCTGGGACACGTCAGGCACGACGATGAGGCAGCCGATGAAGTCGCACTTATCTCCAGCCTGCGCTGACTCCACCGCTTCGGCTCTCAGGATCACCTCCATACTCCGCGGGATGGATCCTCGCGGCAGCTCCGCCTGCGTCTCCTGGATACGCACCTGGTTTCCGAAGCAACATCTCACCATCAGCACCGCAGCAACACACACATACACTAAATAATCATCATACATCAGCGTTTGAACAAAGAAGCCCTTTAATCTCAGACCTTTTGGAAGTCGATGAACTTGGACTTGTTGGTGTCGAGCAGGAAGCGGCGGCGGTTGTTGCACACCGGGTTGCGGCAGATGCTGGGCTGCGTGTATTTAAACTGCTGCTCCACGTCTTTGATGACGCTCTGGCAATCCAGACACAGGAAAGTGCCGCTCACCAGCTCGGGGTGCACCGGGTGCGTCCGTACCACCTGCCCGCTGATGCGCACCAGAGAGCCGATGCGCAGCGTGGTCAGCTCACGGATCCTGGAGAACCACACCACACGGAGAACGTCAGAGGAGCAGTAAAAAAACAATCATGGGGACTCACGCTGTGCGATTTGAGCTGTCTTTTAAGATTACTTACTTATCAAACTGTTCAAGAATAAATAAAATCTTAACCGAATGCATTTTCTTTTAAAACGAGAGTTTAACTTTGTTCTGATTTATCCGTTCTCCGTACTTGTGCCTGGTTGGCAGATCCTGAATCGCCACGTAGAATTCCTTAGTAACAGGAACGCTGCCATGATCCCGGGCAAAGTTGCGCACGGCACGGCACAGGAAGGGGTAGATTCTAAAAGCAGGACCAAAAACAGGTTATCAGCTTCATCTATCAAGAACTTTAACATAAAAATAATAAATAGGAAATCTCTGAATACCTGTAGAACTCCTCCTGGATGATGGTCGCCAGTTCTTGGTTAAATCCCTCCAGGTCAGTGAAGCTCACCAGGAGCGTGTTTCGCTCCGGACGGATCAGCTCCTCTGCGTCACGCAAATACTTCAACTCGCCATCGCTGTTCTGAAACCTGGAATATAAATATATATGAAGGTTAATCAGTTTCATGCATATCGACACTCACGGACAGTTTAAAGAGCATTACTCTAATATAACTTCAATTATTATTCTTGTTTCTGCAGCTCTCTTGAGTAACGAATCAGTAACTAATGATTAGTTCATCAGTAACTAATATGCATGTTATAAAATGTTAATGTAATTAATAATTATTTTATCTAAACCGAGACACTGTAAGTCATCTACAGCTGTAGTTCTCAAAGGGACGGGTCTGTGAAGTAACACTATAAACACTATAAAGTTATTTGTTATAAAGTTGTTATAGCTTTAATCACTCAAAAACAATTCAATCTATAAATAAAGTTAATTTTGAATCTAATATAAATGTTCTCTGTGAGTGGAAATGTCATGAATAAGTAGCTGAATTATAGGTAAATAATAAAAGTTCTTGATCTAAACACATACATGCACTTTTTTTGTAATATGTAAAAGTTAAAATTATTTATATTAGTTATATATATATATATATATATAATTATATAGTTGTGCAATAGATCTAAATGCTCATTAATGATGATTCCTCCATGTTGTTTCTTTGGTGTCTTGGATGCATGAGTAGTTAAATAATTTAAATAACAGTAATAATAATAATAATGAAAGTGATACTGAGGAAAAGTAATAACTTTGCATGAAATTCAGAGCCATTTTATAATGTTTTTAATAATTTATGCATGAAAGAGACCAGTATTTTGTGTTATATACATGCTGAAATAACGTGTCTTGGCCTAGATTATGGTTGGCTCTAACGTGATTGAGTATATAATTATTATCAATTCTTTAAAAACAAAAGAGAAAAGACCCAAGCAGTGTATAAATCACACTTAATCTATTTATACACATTTCCCCAGAATCTTTCAGACGCCATTTTGTTTCTTGTCTATGTGACATTCAAACCCAAAGAAATCAAACTTACTCTTCCAAAAACGCCTGGAATAACTTCTGACACTTCTCAGCTAATTCATCCTTCACCATTTGTCCAGGGTTTTCCACCGCAGGCTCTGCAATGTCCATTTTTACAGCAGGTTGTTTATTACAAAGTTATAACCAAATTTAAAAAAAGTTTCCTCCTTTTTCTTTTCCTCTCAGCGCCGAACACAAAGCTGCACGAGCCCACACTCAGAAAGAGAAAGAGAGATTTTCGCGCCAAAGCTCGTGACCACGTGGTCATTTTCGCGCCACTCGCAGCCAACCAGCTCCTTCCTTTTCATTTCCCTTGTCTGTGATTGGACGACAACGACCCTGCGTTTTCCCTGCTGCTCGAGCGTTGCCATGGGGCTGTGACGTCACGTCGAGTTCACGAGCCAGGACAGAGAACATGGCTGATCTTCACACACACAAACACAAACACACAACAACAACAAGATCATAGTGAATTAATTAATTTTTTTTATTTAATAAAATGTGTTTTGTATCCAAGTTTGGAATATTTTTTTTAAATATGATTCCTGTTCCAGCATTTATAATGTGCTTAAGCCACTTTTGATAATACTTTACATAAATGGTGTTTATGTCATATGTAAAAAGTGTTATTTAAACACTTCATTAGGTATTCATAAACATTTAACAACATTAACTCATATTTTACTTAAAGTCTGAATTTGGGCGAAAATTTGTTCAAGTAGATTCATTTTTTTCTAAAATAAAAGTCCCTACAGTCAAACTGAGCAAGGAGTGGAATATGGCAGATTTTTAGGTAGCTTCCTGGTAGCTCCGAAAATGGAAAATTTTGTTAAATATCACCAATAAACCATGATGTCAATAAATCAAATCTTAAGCATTAAAGTTTATGATAAAATGATAATCATATTGCCTCCTTTTTACAAATTTTTGTGCCACAATTTTTCACCTTTCCCTCGGTATGTGAAATAATATTGTTACTAATGCTATGATTGTTCTGTCTGTAGCAGTATAGCTTTACATTACAAACAACATTAGACACCTCTACTATAGTATTGTAACACCGTTATAAATATCGTATTAATCCCCTGTGATGCTTCCCCATGTTGCTTTGCACATCACTTGGCCATATAGACAGTAAATAAATCAATAATCATGCTATTAACAATCATTTGGCTTTAATTTACAATCAGTTAATATTCAAATAGTAAAGATTTCACTTCTCTAAGTAGTGTAAAATACTGCATCTGTAAATATTGTATGAAACACTTATGAATATGAGCAATCATTTAGTTTTAATGAAGACCAAGTCTGATAAATGTAGTCCTCATCACTCTTGATATAAAGGGAAACATCCATGTCATTGTTTGGCTGTTTAACAGAAATATGGTCAGTTTCATTTAAAATAATATGCGGGATTATGACTTTTATTTTGGGAAAAAACAATCTAAGAGTGAATTAAACATAGTAGCCCAAACATTAACATTTCATGGATGTTTTGCTAAACATTAATTAATATGTTAAAATGTGTTTATATAATATGTAATAAAATGAGTTGTGTAGTCCATCCATCCATCCATTGGAGCCTGGGGCCTATCCGAATCAGAATCACCTTTATTGCCAATTACCATGGGTTTACATGTACAAGGAATTTGTCTTGGTGTACTGGTGCTTAGTAATAACAGTAACATACAAGAAATAAAAATAATATTAATAAGGTAAACAGATATAAAAATAAAAATATAAAAATTTAGGAAAATAAAAATAGAGACATTAACTGTACATGAGTGCAGGATGTGCAAAAAGTGGGCGAGTGCAAATGCTCACAGTTTGAAGTAAGAAGGTGCAGTATAGCAGAGTTATGTGCATTAATGTAACGCATATGAAACAGAAAAAAGGGGTTTTTCATTAATGTAATGTGTGATGTCCATGGAAGTGAAAAAGAGACCGTGGTGGGTCCTGGGTATTGTTGATGAGGCCAGATGCGGATGGAAAGAAACTGTTTTTGTGGCATGAGGTTTTAGTCTTGATGGACCGCAGCCTCCTGCAGGAGGGAAGTGCCTCGAAAAGTTTGTGTCTAGGGTGAGAGGGGTCAGCCACAATCTTAACTGCCCGCTTCAATGTCCTGGAAGTGTATAGGTCCTGAAGAGGTGGCAGATTGCAGCCAATCACCTTCTCAGCAGAGTGAATGACATGCTGCAGTCTGCTTTTGTCCTTAGCAGTGGCAGCAGCGTACCAACTGGAGATGGAGGAGGTGAGTACGGACTCGATAATGGAGGTGTAGAAGTGCACCATCATTGTGTTTGGTAGGTTGAAGGTGGGGGACAACCTGGACAGGGTGCCAACCCATCACAGGGCACAATCGCACACACACTCACGACAATTTGGAAATGCCAATCAGCCTACAACGCATGTCTTTAGACTGAGGGAGGAAACTGGAGTACCCGGAGGAAACCCTCGAAGCACAGGGGGAACATGCAAACTCCACACACAGGGCGGAGGCGGGATTCGAGCCCCCAACCCTGGAGGTGCAAGGCAACAGTGCTAACCACTAAGCCACCGTGCCCCCCGGGGTTGTGTAGTCATTTTTTTTATTTAGTGAGACAATGTGAGAATACTTTAAGACTCTTTATAACAGTGTCGCAGTTTTGCTCTTTTGTCATTCTTTTTTTAATTTTATATAGACCAATCGTTGTTGTTCCTCTTTCAGCTGCTCCCGTTAGGGGTCGCCACAGCGGATCATTGGTCCGCGTATTTGATTTGGCACAGGTTTAACGCCCTTCCTGATGCAACCCTTCCCTATCTGGGCTTGGGACCGGTGCACTGTCATGTGCACTGTCATGTGCAACCCCAGTGGCTGGGGTTGGTTCCCTGGCTGCAGCAGTGAGAGCACTGTGGCCTAACCACTAGTCCTCCAGGAACCCTTTATATAGACGAATTGAATTTAAAATAAAAATAAAAATAAAATGTTCAATCACACTTGAGACCAGAAGATGGCGTTCTATAACCTCTCATAGCAGATTGAATAACTACTCTTCCTTCCTTAGTTCAGACTGCTGGGGTCGCCAGTGACAACACAACATGGAAACAAAGGCCTAGAGACTATCTTATCATTAACTGGCCTAACAATATAAAATATCTGTTCCTGCTTTCCTCAGGTGTCCATTTGCCACTCCGAAGAAAACAAGATGCCTGCTTAACCATACGGTATATCATTTGACAAAATAATATCTTGCCTATTATTTCTAGGCAAACCCTCTCAGATGAATACAGAGACTATCGCTAGCACATCGCAAACACCATTTCAGATAACATAAGTGAGTGTAGAAGAGATTGTATGTTTATACTGATTTCCCACTAACAAGTCTAAAGGATTGTGGGAGTACTGGAGAGCGGGAGATCCTCAGCTGTTCCTCAGATTGGGACTCTTGAGTCCCTGTATTGGAACAAATTGAAAGCAATGTTGTTGCATCAGTGCTGTTTTTGTTGAAGGAACATATTGTTGAGTCTTACAGGTTCGAGTTATCTGATCTGATTCGCTCGTATCTCATTATCTGTATCTGTATCAAAGAGAAGCTGACGTTCAAGTACGTCAGGTAGTTTACCAGGAGAATGCAGTAGCGACAGGGTTCCTGCTTGAGGTGTGCAGGATGCTACAGTACTGAGGAAAAAACAAGTGCAAGTGTGGTTTTTATCTGGCCAGTCAAAACAATGTGTAAAGATAAGCCACATTCATCAACATAGGAGTGTGTTGGTTACAGAAGGTTACTTATCATATTAGCAAGCAACAAACAAAGTTCATATTAGCAAGCAACAAACATCGACTCATTTTCTACATACGTACATAACATGGAGCTGTGATTTCAGGGACGAATCAACATTTGAATTTGAAATTTGAACATTTGAAATTCTCTCAATTCTATGCAAATAAGATATGTGCAGTAAAGCGACAAATCCAAACAACTGGCGAATGATTCCTCGGACCAGTCCTACGGTGCGTGTGGGCCGACGTTTCTTCAGTTCCCATATCACAACTTTAGTTCCTATCTGCAATTAGTTTTCATTCGGTGTTTGATGCGCAAAAATAGAAGAACCATGGTTTCATCTTATCCTGTCAGATGCATCCTCTCATTAAAATTGTACAGAGATATAATACGAAGAAAACTAAAGATTGGAAGGAAATAGCAGAGATGTTTGGTGCCTCTTGTGAGTGTACGTAGCTAGTAAAGTTAGCTTTTTTTGCTAATCTAATCTGACAACAAAGATAGTACAAAGCCAAGCACATAACATGTAAACCAAACAACCACTTTTTACACTGATTAGTTATTATCATTATTTATTTATTTTTAAGCTTGTTAGATTTAGAAGCTGAATACGTGGCTACTACAAGAGACACAAGCAGCTTGTCGCCTGCTAGTGTGAACGTTAGGCCTCTGGAACATGTTTAGCACGAGGTCATGGGGGTTTAAATTTGTTTATATTATGTGAAATAGAACCAACTAAATGCATTAGAAAATAATAGTAACTACAGGAGTGTAGGAATTGGTCAGGATTCCTTCAGGGATTAAAAAGCGTCCCGTACACAGCTCTAGTTTCTGCTATAAATAAATCACACACATGTTTACAATAGTGACTTAAAGGTGTGGTTATGTATGGTAACATGTGTGTCAGACTCGGCTGTCAGTGCATCGTGTGGTTTTTTGCAGTAGACTGGTTTTGGGTTTTGTGTGGTTTCCTCCACAGAAGAACGAAAGGCACCGGATGGCGCCAATTTTTGAAAGTGACACCAGCTTCATTGGTGAAAGGGTGGAGTAACATGTTTTGATGACAGCCAGGCTGCTCCACTTATGAAATATGGAGCTACACTGAAGTTAAAATACATTTTTTTTTATTACTTATTTCTATTTTTGTATTTGTTTGAGTTTGTGTTTCTGTTTTATGGTGGAAGGGGTGGAAAATACTTGAGTAGCTGTACACTTTTTACTCTTTATATTTGTTTCATTCATTAAGGTATTCATTAAAAAATCTCAATACCCATGAGTTTTTTTCCTTTTTGTCCAAATTTTTTTTTATTAGTAAGATTTTCTCTTTTGCTAGAGTTACCGATTCATACAGGATGAAATGTTTCATTTGCCTCACACGTAAAACTTAAATATCAGCCTTTAAAAAATATCCATTGAATCTAAAAAAGTATTTTGTGTTAAGGTAACTTTAAGTTTGGTAAATTATCTAGTTACATTAGCTAGCTAGTTACATTTTGTAAATCAGTACAATAACTTAGCTAGCTATTTTAGTTTTGTAAATTAGTATGTTAAATTAGATGGCTAGTTAAGTTAGTATCTAGCTAGTTAAGATTTGTAAATTAGCTGATTAAATTAGCTAGACAGTTAAGGTTTGTTTTTATTGATAATGTGCATTACTGCATTAATTCCAACAGTGTTATTAAACATCAGCTAACCAGCAAGCCAAAAAAAGAAACTAATGACTAATTGCTGATTGCTATTGCTTACTGAGCTAGCTAGAACTAGCATGATGAACTCAGCTCTTTTCAGCAGTTAAAAATATTTACTTTTCACGCATGAATACTTGATTATGTTTAAATGTAGATACTTTTTACTTTCACGCAAGAAGATTTTTGGCTTCATGCTCCTACTTTTAGTTGAGCAAGATTTTGACACAGTACTCATGCTTTTACTTAAATGCAGTTTCTCTGTACATTTAAAAATCCTTCTACATCTTTCTAATGTCCTCACAAAGGTTAAGGAAAGTTAACTGCCTTTATTCTACAAGCGTAAACATGAGGTGATAATAAACAGGCTCACGCATGCACAAAGTAGCTGAATCACCACACACACACACACACACACACATACACACACACACACACACATACACACAACTGATGCAGGTAGAAGGGGTACAGCCAGTGGCGTCTAGACGTCTGTCTGCACCGGGCGCCTACAGTTTCGTAAGGTATGAACTTTGCGAGTCTGACGTCACAGAGGCGTCTTTAGGGAAGCAGGATTCTTTCCTTGCACAATTGAGCCTGGAGCGTATCAACACCTTAAACTGCCAAAAAGACAGAGAGAGAGACAGAGAGAGAGACAGATATCATCTGTATGGGCGTAAAGACTAACGTTTGTCATAAGTTTTAACACGTCTTGTACTTGTTGTACTACCTGATACGATTGAGGCCAGATAAACCGGTAAAACATAAAATATCAGAAACTCTTCATCTGTGAGGTCACTGTAGGGTTAAAAACACAGTTTCATACAATAGGAAAATGAAATTTTTCATAAAATGTACACTTTTGACACAAAGGTCTATTTTATACCTGAAATATCCAAAATGGTCATTTTACTGGGAGTCATTTGCAAAGATATGGGCAGTTTTATTTTTAAAAATAGTAAGGTTTGCCAAATTATATGCTTTTTATTATATTAACACTGCACACGACTAGTAACATAGTGGCAAAGTGCTTGGAAACTCCAGTTGCAATATATTCTTCCGTTTCTAAGCCCTTAAAATCGCAGCTTGTTATTCATCTGTAATTCAGTAACTGCTATGAATTATTCAATATCTACAGTGAATTGAATAGTCTATATTTATTGTCTATATTTATATTCATAAAACACATTGCTTCAAGCTGTTGTAGGAAAATAATCAAGGACAGGGTGGTGTGATGAGGCAGAGTTACTGTTACCACCCCATAGTTGATTATTTTCCTATGACAGCAGGTCCCGAAGGGTTTTATTCCTCTTATACCACAGCAATTTGTCAAAGATTGCAAATTTTATTTATTAAAGAATGATACGTCATACTTGTTATCCATTTATTGTTACATTTAATGTTGTGGAACATCCATGAAACAAGTTCTTGTTATCACTTATGCATTCCCTTGAAGTGAATGAGGCAAAAAAGAGCAGCTTGTCATGTTACTGAGAAATCACAAAGCGTAAACTCCTCTGTCCTGAAGATGTCGGAGAATCTAAAGTTAAAGTAAAGCACTGACACTGGAGACTCCTTCCATAAATGTTAAATAAATGTCATTTATAGAGAATGTCACATATCAATAATTTTTTTAATCCGTTTTTGTGAAGCGTCCGCTGTACAAGTACAGGTGAATGAACTGTTACTATAGAAACGCTAACCTATTAGAACGAGTGCATTAATATAAACCTGTGCACTGCTGTCAGAGCTGCTGTTATCGAAAGCTAATCAACACCTTCTGACCAATCAGATGTGAGAATCAGGTGACTAGTGTGAAATCCTAAGCACACGGATGATAACTCTGTGTCTGTTTTTCCAGGAACATCAAGCTGCTACTGAAATAATGCACACATGCACTAACAAACACACACACGTGCAGAGATGATTGGGTTTTTAGTAGCCTCGCTGAGGGAGTGCAGATGTGGTGGGGTCAGAGGCCATCTCCAGGAGGTCAAAAGCTGCAGTGAGTAGGAGAGCTTTTCAAAACAAAAAGGATTTCATCTCTCGAGGGCAGAGTTTCATCAAGAGAGACAAAAATGCACTTAAGGATTTAATGGTATGTGTTGCAAAAGTGAAAATCCCCCAGCGTAACTTTATGGTAAGGTGTGATGAGAGCAGCTTTATATAATTATATGGACTGCTTTTACCTGTAAGGACCTGCGCCTTCTTAAAATATGAACGCTGCTATGTGGAAGCTCGAATTTGACTGTCTGTGTGTATAGCAAAAGCTAGATAAGATAAGGAACTTGTTGTAATCTCTAATGTTGGCTTATCATTTAATTTCATTTACGTTTTTAACACCTAGAATGCATGCAGTGCTAGCTGATAAACCAGTTATACTCAAAATACCAGAAACTCTTGAACTGTGACGTCACTAGGCCATTAAACGTGAGCAGACTTGATAGTAATGTTGATTTTAAGGTTGAAACATACACAGTGTTAATTTTATGTTTATAAATGATTAGACATCATTTCATTAACATACTAACTACAAAATAAAAGTCTGCCTAGGTTAGCTATCTTTCTGCCAAGCTAATCTACTTATTTGGACAATATAGTAGTTAGCCTAATGTTAGCTAGCTTGCTCTCTACTTTGGCTATTAGTTTCCACAATAAAATATCCTAAAATTAGCTAGCTTATTTGCAAACTTGGCTAGCTATTCAAGTCAAATAGCTAAACTAACTGCTTGCTAACTATAACTAACTAAACTAAAGCTAAACTAACTTGCTAACTAACTATATTGCTTGGCTAATGAGAAATAAGGCTGTGTGAATTCGTTTACTGTTTTGTGTGTGTGTGTGTGTGTGTGTATATATATGTATATATATATATATATATATATATATATATATATATATATATATATATGTGTGTGTGTGTGTGTGTGTGTGTTTTTAGGGATGTGTGTTTATTCCTGTGTGTGTGTCCTGTGTGTGTGTGTGTGTGAGAGAGAGAGAGAATGCAGTTGTTTTCATGTGTGTGAGTGTGAGAATGTGTGAGAATGCACCTGTACCTCTCACTCTGTCCTTGTTGCTTGTTTACAGCGACATGTGGAAACTTCCGGGTGTGTTTGTGAGGGAAAGAAAATACGTGAAGGAAAATCATTGTATGGAGGAGCAGCTGTGGATGTGTGTGTGTGTGTGTGTGTGTTTGGAATGTCACAGGAGGCCACGAACAATACACACAAACACCACAGTCCAATATGTAACCCTAATACTTTCCCAGGTACTATACGTATCAAAGAGGGATATATGGGCGGAGATAAACATCGTGCAGATCACTGATTGGTCAACGCTGGTTAACGTTCTGGTTAAAACAGCTTTTTACAGCGATTTTCAGTAGTGTAGAGACTGTTTGAATGTTTAATTTTCTCCCAAATCTAGTATTTCTGATGCTTTAAGTGGCAAAATCACAATTTTAATCTTTCACATTTGTTGTTTTACTTCTTTACTCACAGAAATGTTTCCCTGCTGCTGGAATTTATATTCATTTTACACTTCTTACATAAAAGTCTGTCATGTTCAAGTTAAGCCCAATCACAAATGGCGTCCTTTTCACTCTCTCTCTCTCTATTTTCATTACGATTAAAGAATTGGCACCCTTGGCTTCATTTGACTCGCCACCATTAGAACATGTCATAAAATAAACTTTTTTAGTACTTGCCCATCAGTAATCTCCACCCCACAACCTCCACCCTAGAGATCCTCCTAGAGTTACGATTACGATTACATGAACGGTCCAGGGTTCGGATAGTTCTGGATATCGATTAGTGACTGCACCGTATCATACTGTGCCATACTTTTTGGTGAAAAATAGTGACCTTGGCCTTGCCACGATTGCTCCTTTGTGATTGTATGAATGAGTGGTTTGAAGCGTGTAATGCGGAGCAGATGACGGATTAGTGGCCTGGTGTGGACATGTGAAAATGGTGCTAGCTGTAAAGGACTCATTTTCCCACCATTGTCTGCTGAAGTTCACAGGAAACGAGGCTCGGAAGGGTGCTCAGTTCAGCTCTGTCTGCTCCTCACCTTGGCATTGAACTTCACCATCAATCTATCCTAATGATTTCAGTTTGACGGGGTGTTAAGTGCGCTCTTCTTCCTATTCCCCTGTTCCACTTATCCTTCACCGAGCAGTGATTGAGCATGGTTTACCATGATGTTTACTTTTTAGGTAGATAAGATGAGTGATGAGCTGTCTCTGGGTACAATGGAAGCTGGTTAAGGACTTTCTTGTAACCTCTGATTTACTTTGGTTTATCATTTAATTTTCCACATCATGAAAAATGAATCCAATGACACTAAGAGACTAATTCAGATTAGTACTTCTAGATTAGAGTATATTAATTATGCATGTTTTCATTCAAGTTACACTGGTGGCATAATGTGTATCTTGCTGATCTCTGGAAGCAGTATAGTCAGTCAAGAGCATTTCAAATAGCTGAGATGTTTGGCATGACTAGCATATCATACAATACATTTCTAACAAAAAAAGGTGTCTAAATAATTCCCTCTCTCACATGGATTTTACAGATATTGCCATAACAAAATAAGAGTTTACTATATGAGAATGACACTGACACAACCATACAGTACAGTAGCTGCTGTAGCTAATGTTGAGAACGTTATCAAAAGGCATGAGCATGAGAGCAGAACACCTCAACACTCTGGGACGTGCTGTTATAGAGAAATAATCCATGACAAGGATATGTATACAGATCAGTGTGAAGTTATTTTCTCATGTGGAATTTCCTAGAACAGCACGTCCCAGAGTGTTTTATTCCTCTTATACCACAGCCATTTGCCAACCATTACAATTTTAAACTTATTAATGAATGACACATCATGTTTTTTATCCATTTATAGCTACATTTAATGTGGAATGTCCACAAAACAAGTTATTTCCACTTATATCTTATGTTATAGCAGCTATAAACAGTTGACCCTACTACTGTTTTTTCTCTCTCTTGAAGTTAATAAGACAAAAAACAACAAAAACGCAGCTTGTCATGTTACCAAGAAACTTCGTAGCGTAAACTCCCCTGTCCTGAAGATGTCTGAAAAGTCATATCTTTACCTCTGACTGGTACAAAGCGCTGACACTGGAGACTCCTTCACCATATTGACGAGTATGCCTGTAATTTTTTTTGTTATTAAATAACAACTCATGTTTTAAAATTTGCTTATTATTAGACTTAGATTATGTATATGGTCCCTGTGAATGAGCTGTAACTATAGAAACCATAGCGTATTAGAACGAATGCTTTAACATAAACCTGAAATTACGCCATACCTTCTGAGTCGGGAATTTAACAGTGCTGTGGTATAAAGTATATACATCGAAATGCTTTAAACTTTAAACACACTGCAAAATAGAAACACGCAGTGGGCATTTTTAAGTCAAGTAGACTGGTTTAAAAAGAGTCAAATTTTATGTGAAAAAAAAAAACTGCAGACCTGGCAACCCTGAAAAACAGGTACACATTTGTCATGGTGCATTGAGAACCAAAGGGGAAAACACAGGCCCTAGGACAAATTTGACGACATCAAGAGCCAGTCAGATAAAAAAGGGATAAAAGAGATTCCTAGGAAAGCTGCACACACACACACACACACACACACACAGAGTCAGCTGCAGGATGTTGTTGGGCTTTTGAGGACATCCTCCACGCTGAATGAATAGATGGCTGTTTCAGTGGAAGAAGCTCTGCCTGGTTGGGAGCAGACGGAGCTGATGGAGCTGACGGAGCTGACGGATCAGATGGAGCAGACGGAGCTGCTGACCAGGAAACCGTCTTGGAAGGAAATCATTATATCACAGAATCATTGTGCTATTGTTGTATTTTCAGTGAGTGGAATAAGTGCGTGAGATGATGTTTGGGTTAGAACCCTGGTCTGGTTCACATGCATTGATTGATGTTTGCGTGCGTGAGTGCGTGTGTGTACAGTGTATGTGCGTGTGTGTACAGTGTGTGTGTGTGTGTGTGTGTGTGTGTGCAGTGTGTGTACAGTGTGTTTACAGTATTGGTCACCTGTTATGCTCTTCAGACTTCCCAAAAACAGATAGGAAGAAGCATTTCCTGTTGTTGCGCGTCTAGTGTCGTAGTACATGCTCTATAAATAGAGTGAATCCTGAAATGTACAGTCAAGTGCAAAAGTTTGCACGCCTGTAGGTCAAAATGTCAACAAGAAAAAGTATATCTACAGGAACAAGGTATTTAGTGTGTTAGGTTTCACAAATGATTCTTCATCATGACAAAAAAAATCTCTTACTGTGTATGTTTAGATATTCATAATAAATTTAAATCATTTTAGTTCATAAGCGATACACTTTCTTCATCAAATCACGTTTGGACACGTCATAAATTTTTGCCTTAAGATCTGGATTGTTGTCTTGTCAGAGGATGTACCCACACTTAATTTTTAATTTCAATTTTTAATTTTAATTTCTGTTATTTTTTTGTAGATAAAGTGTAAAGTACACGCACTGTGCATGTTCCTTTTTTCCTTTACAAACCGTGCAAACTTGTGCACTGAAATGTACATACTTCTTTATTTATTGGTGTTTATATGTTTCATGCCAGTTTTATTTCATGGTATCTGTCAATCAACCTCAATGGGTGGGATTAGTTTTTACTCAGTGATTTATTGGTTTGTAGAGTGGGTTATCAAAAACCTTTCCACTTGTTTTAGATGTTTAGCCCAAAATAAAATAAATTAAATTAAAATTCTAGCGATTAGGAGATTAGTAGCACATTAGTCCAGGATCAATCCAGGAACCTAAAAGTGCTAAACCACATGAGGTAGCTAGCTCTATTAGCGGTTATTAGCTATCTAAGACTAACATTATTGCACACAGGTCTATGTCGTTAGCTTAAACAGAGGCTGGGAGGAGAACATCTGGTTCGAAGGTCAGTTCTAATGTATAAACGATCTCAGAGAATGGACACCTTTCTAAGCAGGACCCTTTTCCCAGTTTATCCATTAACTTCGGTCCTCAAACCATGTGTGAGACACATCATATGCTGAAAAAAAGAGAGTTTGGTGAGGAAACGACTGTTTATAGCTGCTATCATGTAAGTTATAACATTAAACCTAACTATAAAATGATTTTAAAAAAGTGTAATCGTTTTTAGATTGTGTTGGGAAAACACTTCGGGGTGTGATGTCACAGGAAAATAATCAACGTCAGGGTTGTAACAGTAACTTCGCTTCACCACAACACCCCGTGATTGATGATTTTCTTCTAACAGCACAACATGGAGTGTTTTATTTCTTACTTTAAACATAAATTATACTACTGATAATCTAGTACGTAATCTTAATTTATGAATAGTAACAGATCAGAACATAAATAAATAAATAAATAAAACATGCAACAAATTTTTAGAATTCTTCACAATTGTTAGGATCACTTCAGTTATTATCTTCACTGTTATGCGGATGACACCCAGGTTTATTTGCCTGTCAAACACAATTCTGTGGGCCTTGAGTCTTATGGCATGTTTGGTGGATGTGAAGGCTTGGCTTTCATTAAATTTTTTTTAAGAAAACTGAATTTATTGTTTTTAGTCCGTCTAAGTTTTCAAATTCCACGAAATTGGATTTGGGTGGGATGTCTTTGTGCTTGAAACCATGGGTAAAAAACCTGGGTTTTATTTTTGATGGTGGCTTAAAGTTTGACCATCAAATAAATTCAGTTGTCAAAGCTTGCTTTTTTCAGCTGCGTTTGCTTTCTAAAGCAAAGCCTTTTCTCTCTTTTAAAGATTTTGAAAAAGTAATTTCATCTAGGCTGGACTACTGCAACTCACTGTATTTTGGGATTAGCCAGACAGCTTTATCCCGTTTGCAGCTTGTTCAAAATGCTGCGGCTCGACTCTTGAGTGGGGTTAAAAAGAGGGAGCATATTACTCCTATTCTACGCTCACTACACTGGCTGCCTGTTCGTTTTAGAGTAGATTTTAAAATTTTGCTCCTCGTTTACAAATCTCTAAATGGTTTGGGCCCTACTTATCTCTGTGAGTTATTGACTGAGTATCAACCACTAGATCCCTTCGGTCTTCCAACCAGGATCTATTGTTTAGCCCTAAGTCGAGGCTTAAGTGTCGGGGAGATCGTGCTTTCTGTATTGCGGCCCCCAGGCTCTGGAACCCCTTGCCACTATCCATTAGACAAGCTTCTTCTCTTAATATTTTTAAGTCCAGGCTAAAGACATTTTTATTTTCTAAAGCGTATGGCTGATGGGATATCTGTATGATTTTATAACTTTTCTGTTTGTTTGTTGTGTGTTTTTTTTTGTTTGTTTTTGTTTTTGATGACTTGCTGGAAAGCACATTGGTCAAAGGAAGTTGTAATTAATTGTGCTATATAAATAAATTGTCATTGTCATTGTCATTATCTTTACGATCACTTTATTATGATCACTTTATCATGATCATTTGCATTTTTATCACTTTGCAGTTCTTTTTTTTCTTTGTATTTATATTTTATTTTTATTTGTATTTTATTTCCTCACTGTCTGATTGTACGTTGTTGTCGTAATTTGACATGCCTTGTAGTGCTGTGACAACTGTCTATCTATCTATCTGTCTATCTATCTATCTATCTATCATCTTAGATCTTAGAGAAGCCCAAACTCTTAGTACATTTAAATCTTCTCTTAAAACTTATTTTTTTTAGGATTTCTTTTATTTGATTACTTTGTTTTGTTTTATTATTAAATTATTGTTATTACTATTATTGTTATTGTTATATACTCTTATGTAAAGCACCTTGAGAGGTCTTTTTAAAGGCGCTATATAAAATAAAATTTATTATTATTATTATTATTATTATTATTATTATTATCTTTACACACATGATTTGACCCTGATTTTAAAACATTAAAAAGAAAATTTTGATATTTCCATCTACATTCTTCTTTTTTCATGCCTCATAACTCTCATGACCTCTTATTAGTTTCACTGTAATTCCTTAATAATTCTTAGTAATTACCGAATCAAATGCTTTAAGATGAATCACTGAATAACATTCCGGGCGTTTAAGGGGTTAAAAGTGTGTGAATGTCGGTCTTTATTAACGCCGTGTTACATTGCTGTATTTTGACATAATTTGTGACACCAGATGAAAAGGCCGTGTAGAAACTTTATTCCACCTCTGCGGCTGAATGACTTTTTGACCCTGTACCTTTCCTCAGGTGAGAGACACATCAAACACTTCCTGACAAACCAACACACGTCTTTTCCTGCACACACACACACACACACACACACACACACTTCAGGTAGATTCCAGGTGGAGCAGCTCCACTGTGTACCTCAGAAGCTAGCTCAGGTGTGGTTGAAACGCATTTTAGTTGAGTTGCTTGTCTTGTGGAGGTGTGTGTGTGTGTGCACAGATACGAGTGTGTGTATGGGAGAGCGGTCAGATACACAACAAACTACAAGCCTAAATCTTACACAAAATTCTCAATATGCATATTTTCTGAATTGGAATTGCATGATTGATGCATCAAACTCTTTAAAATAGGAATTTCCTTAAACACAGGTGTAAACAACTGTTAAGCCACAAGTGTGTATTGTGCTCGCTGATTAAAAAATTATATAAAAATAAGGAAAATAATCAAACGACAGGATGGTGTGACGCGCCCGGACACAAAGCAAAGTCACTGTTATCACCCTTAAGTGTTTTGTTCCTCTTACACCACAGCAGTTTGCCAACGATTGCTATTTATATTTATTATTTAAAGAATGAAATATCATACCTTGTATCTGTTTATAGTTACATTTAATGTTGTGGGAGCCCAGGAAACAAGTTAGTTCCTGTTTTTACTTACGTTATAGCAGCTATAAACGGTCGTTTCCTCACCAGTCTCTCTTTTTTTTCTCTCTTTTTAAATTAATCATCTATACACAGCTTGTCAAGCGTAAATTCCTTTGTACTGAAGATCGGAAAAGTTACAGCTGTACCTCTGACGCTGGAGACTCCTTCCATTCATGTTTTAAAATAGACGTCTCCTTACAGGAAACTTCATCATAACAATGATTTTTTAAAATATATTTATGTGGAGCGTGCGCTGTACGAGTCCCTGTGAATGAGCTGTTACTATAAAAACGATAACGTATTAGAACGAGAGCATTATTAGCCTTTAAACCTGTGATTTGTCTTGCAGCTGGAACTATTGTCAGAGCTGCGGTTATAGAAAATTAATCAGCACCTTATGATTTATCAGAATCCAGAATTCAACAGCATTTTATTTGTATAGTGCTTTTAACAATGGAAGAAGCCAGAGGCAGCGATTTCAAGGAAAAACTTCCTGACATGTCATGAGGAAGAAACCTTGAGAAGAACCAGACTCAAAAGGAAACCCATCCTCATCTGGGTGACACCGAATAGTGCGACTATAAATAAATCTCTTCTATAACTGTGTACTATATCGTCAAATAGTGCAATTGTGTAACCAGGAACTTATGAGCTTATGAGCAACTTATGAATATAAGCATCAGAGTTATTTCTGAATTCATTATAGTTTTAACATGAAGTCTATTTTGTTGAACTTCAGCTGTTCACTGATGGAGACTTGAGTGCAAAACTGTTTGTAGCAATTGCAGTACTAAGCCATCTTTATGGTTTCTAAGTGATTTTATCATGTGCGCTACTACTTTGACTGTGAAGCCATGTGTGGGTATGTTTGAATTTCAGACTGAGAATTACATTGAGAATTTCATTGCAAAATTCCAAGAATCTACACATCAAGATAGATGTGGTTTAAGATGTGGTTTAAGTTCAGCTAAGCTACTTGGGTGATAAAATAAATAAAATGACTGTTCCACTTGGTAAATCAGTGCGCTATGAAACTGACTGACTCATGTCACTGTTGTTCTTATTAAACTGTTTAGTTATTCAGATCATTGCCAAATACTGATTCTTGCAGTTATTTGTCCATGTAAACACACTCATAGTTAGCTGATCAGCTCAATCAGGTGTAGAGAAAACTTTAAACCCTGCAGGTCAGTGGGTCCAAGACTGGAGTCGCATACTAAACAGTTTCCACCCGTGATTCATAAACACAAAAACACAATGCCTTCGCTGAGATCCCTCTCTGCAGAATAAGCCATTGGTTGTTTTTTTTTTTTTTCGGAGACCCAAAAAAAACCCCCACAGGAATCGCCACAACAATGAGCATCCTTCGACTGTTCGTGCCAACAGAACAGCTGGTTCGGGGGGAAAACGTGGGGGCAGCGGCGTCTCTCATCGCTCTCTCCTCTTTTCTATCCCTCTATCCTTCCTTCTACTCACTCCACCTTCAATGTTTGGACCCAGCCCTGTCTTCCTCTTTGCTCAGCATCCGAAAAGCAGGAAGCCCAACAAAACAAGGCGCACGAGGAAAAAAAAAAGCCTCTAAGTAAACTTCCAGGTTCTATTTCTTCGGCTTCCTGCTGGGATTGTGTTGTCCGAGGCTGTGGGAAACTAGATTTGGGTGTTTCACTCAGCACTTCAACCCATGAGATCCGTCACTAAACAGGCCTCGGGGTCCATTGTGTGGCTCTCGCAGCTGAGCGTCGAGAGAGGCTCGCTCACGTGTGCGTTTGTGTTTGCATGTTATTGCGTGTCAACAATCCCAAACATGAGGGATGATGGTCATGTTAGCTCCTAAAAACAAAAGAGCAACAACTTCTTTTCTCACTCACTTTTAATTTTCCAGCTACATTTAACATTCTATTGATGAGAAATCCAGCGTAGAAATAGCGGAGATGTTGGTGCAAGCACTAGACTCGGCTAGGCTAGTTAGCAGCATGCGAGATGACGAGCACGATGGTGTTGACGCTTTGGATGCTTATCTGTTTGAACACAGTGTACAGATGAGGATGTGAGAGAGCCAGATGGACTAAAGGAGTAAAGTGCCGCCGCATCGCTCTCTTTAAGAAGAGATAATGCGAAAGCTAATATTTGGGACATCAGAACTCGGAATTGTGTCGTTTTCAACCTCCGTATGTTCAAACTACAAAGTAGAAAAAAAAAACATGGACACCTCCATGTTCATCTTTTGTTAGCAATAAGCTAGGTAGCTAACTCAAGACAGCAAACTCTACAGTCAGTGTTTTGTATATACTTGTATACTTGTATATACAGTAAAGCTTATTTTAAGTTACGAAGTGCTACTTTGTTTTCTGTTAATGCACTGAGCAGCCATGTTGATTTGAGGAGGCCATTCCGAGTTCACCAGTAGGAATTAATTTTTTTTCAGAGTTATGAGTTTTGTCCCGCTGACATAAATCCCAATGACACCACTATCAGCAGGTAGTCGAAAGGCATTGTGGGTAATATAGGAAACAATCTGATGAAAGAAGTTAATCATCAAACTACAAAATAATTCTTGGACGGCTTTCAGGGTGGATTTTTCCTTTAAAACTGATGAAATGTTTGATGGAGTGTGTGTGTGTGTGTTATTGATTTCACACTGTTGAAAAGTGTCTAGCTAAACCGTAAAAAAATGAGTGGACAGCGAGTGTGAAGTGCATCAGCAGGTGTTACAAGTTCTCACATCTCTCTGATTAGCCGCCGTGTCGAGCTTGTTAGCAATAGCACTGGGTTAATTACATGTTAGCTGGATTAAAAGTGGCTGCTTTAACACCTTCATCCAAAGAGAGAGAAAGTTTAGAAAGTCGGTGGAACAGCTGCTGAGGAAATTTCAGCGAGCTCTGATCCTCAGCTGTGGTGACAGACACAAATAAGATCCACAGCTTTTAGCCTCAGAGCCTCAAATCTAAGCTAGCTAGCTAATTAACGCACCTAATGTTAGCTATGAACATAATCTTTGTTCTTATTGCTAGTGATCTTGGTCTATAAGGTTTAGTTGCTGTTAAAAAGTCACAAATTACTATTTATGATGTAAATCAAGATATAAATGTTAGCTAGTTTACTTAGCAGTTAGCTTGAGGACTGTGTACGACAGAAGCATGTAGAAAACTACTTATTTTACATAATTTATGATTTTTTTCTTTTCTTTCCCTTCAGACTTGACTTTTATTCATTATTCATCTAGCTAGTTTGTTTCATGACAGCTAACTGTTAGCATGCTAGCTAGATTCTCATACTAACTAACGTTTTAGAGATTAGGGAAACGTTTGTGTGTGTTTGTGTGTTTGTGAGGATGTCAAAAAGGAAATACTTTAGAGTGCTGTGTGAGAATAAGAGCATGAACGAGAAGGAAATGTGTCTTGTTTTTGTCACTCTGTGCATGTGTATGTGTGTGTGTGTGTCTGTGTGTGTCAGAGGAAGTGAGTGGGGCATGAGGGGAAACTGCAGGTGTAAGGAAGACCACTGGCATGACAACAGGTGCCCAAGCACCTGCCTATCTGTCAGCAAACTCTGTGTGTGTGTGTGTGTGTGTGTGTGTGTGTGTATATGTGTTTTCTTTAGCTAAGTACATCTGTGCGTATACAGTTGTGTGCAAAAGTTTGCGCAACCCCTTCCCCCTACCCCCCTTTTTTGTTAATTGTTGCACTGAAGGTCTTGTTGGTATAAATTTTTGTTTTCTTTTGTTTTTTTAAAGGGTGTACAAACTTTAGCACTCAACAGCATTCTTGCTTTTACACAAGCTGATTTCTTGTATAATAAATACCATGGACTTCCTCAATTGGAACATTATCACAATATTTAGATTATATTGAGAAGTTTCTGACATTTTGTCCATTTCAAATCAACGAAATCAACAATTTTCTAAATACTAAGCAATGATTTTGTGCTTTAGCCTTAAATTAGAGCATGCACATGCACACACACACGCACACACACACACCTACCTAATCCCATCATTCATCACGTTTTTCATACATAAAAGTCCAGCTGCTGTGAACCCCAAACCTCATCCCTCTCCAAACACACACCAACCAGATCAGATTTCTCACGTCCAGCCCAAAGTTCTGACTACAGCGTCTGATATGTCTAATCTGGACAAAGCTGCTCAGCAGAGCCTAAAGGCCTGGCCTGTGGCAGAACCTCTCAGATTGCTGGAGTGCCAAAAAAAAGCAAAGGAAAGCCAACCACTGCTTTTTTATCTCGAGCCCAAACGAGGGCTAATCAGAGTTAAAGAGCTGCCGGAATGGTTGAAGATCTGCGACTAGTGTAAATATGCAGGGTGTGACTTGTATCGGAGAAGATAAGACGTAAATTATGTCTCTCTCTCTCACTCTCTCTCTCTCTCTCTCTCTCTCTCTTCTTGAAATAAATTTCCAGTAAATGTTTTAAATTCCCTAAAGGAGACGGTAATGGACACTTCCCCGAGCTACTCGAGCGACTTGGCACAAACACTTTGTTCACAAACAGTCTGTCGTCACTGATACGCAGGTGGTCTGATGACTTTCTGGAAAAGATAAGACTAAGCGAATAAGAAATAAAGTAGTTTTGAGAACAAATAAAGTAGTAGTGATTAAAAATGACATAGTAGTGTTTAAAAATCCAGTAATAGTGAATAAAAATGCAGTAGTAGTGAGTAAAAAAATAATATAGTAATGTGCAAAATTCCAGTAATAAGTGAAATAAAGTCACATTGTGTAAGAAATAAAGGAGTATTGGGTAAAAATAATGTAGTAGTGAGTAAAAACAATGTAGTAGTGAGTAAAAAAAACAATGTAGTAGTGAGTAAAATATAGCAGTCGTGAGTAAAATTACAGTAGTTATGAGTAAGAAGAAACTAGTAGTGAGTAAATATACAGTAATAGTGAATATAAATACATTAGTAGTGAGTTTTTTTGTTGTTTTTTTTATTAACCTGCCCTGCATAATGAGCTATTTGGCTAAATCTGACATCATAAACACTTCAAGTGCATTGTCCCTGTTAATAAATAAATAAATAAAAGTAAATAGTGAGAAGGGCAGCATTTAATTAAATGTTTTCTTTAATATAAATCATTACACACAGCTTGACGTTATATTATATTATTAATATACATTTTAATTTACATTAAGACCTTGTCCAAGAGAATTTCTTTTCTTGTTTATCGTTTACTTTGTGAATAAAGATCTTGAATGATGCCGCTTTACCATGTAATTTTAAACCATAATAATATTTGATGTAAAACAATAAAGTAATTTATATTTCTTTGAAATTACACATACAGATTTCTGAGCATAAACACTTGGGGAAAAAAGTCTCCATTTCCTACTGCTATCCCAATTAGCCTGATATTGCTAACTTTAATGACCATTGCTACCCAGCTAGTTACCTGGTAGTAAACTAGCTCACATTTGTTACAAGACAAAATGAGGTGCGTTTAAAAGGATTTTGTGCTTTTGACATGAGAAGGTGAACTGGGAAATATGAACACTGAGAATACACTAGCTAATTATCCAAACTAATGATTTCATTAGCTAGCACATCTTTTATATAAACAACGAAAAGGACGAATGACACTGAAACATTAACATTTTCCTCAGATATGTTGGTAAATGACACATAAAAGACTTTGTACAACTAAAATTACACTATAATTACACTTAGCATTGAGCAACTTTAACAGGGGCCGCCATTTTGTATAACATCAACATTGCATCAGACAATTTCAACTTGCAAGTTTACACCACAAGAGTGAATCCTTCCTAAACAAACCTTTAAACAATAATATCAACATTCATTGCTAACATTAGCTAAATTAGCTAGGCTTCTAGCTGTATTTGTCACAGATACACATTCAGTATCTTGATTTTCAGAGTTATACATAGCTAGCTAATTAATCTATTTAGTCAAAATACAATAGTAGCAAATAAATCATGATTTTGTACATAATTAACTTCAGGTACATTAGCTAGCTAGCTTAACACACAGGTTGTGTGGCTGAAAATTACATCTAATCTTGGACATGATTGGATAAAATTGGTGAAATTTATTTACTGACATTAGCATCAACCTCAAAGCTGCCATTTTGGGAAACACCAACATTGCATCATAACTTGTTTCAGTTTCAACTTGCAAACCTTGAGTGAAACCTTACTAAACAAACTTTTAACCAATAATACTTATGTTCATTGCTAACTTTAGATAGGTGTCTAGCTGAGTGCTAGTAAACTGGCCTGTATTTTTCACAGATTGTCATATTTCAGTGATTTAACACGAGGTAATTAAGCTAATTATTGTACAACAATAACTTCAAAATACATCTAACTTCAGGTATGTTAGCTTGCTAGCTTAACACACAGATTCTGTGGCTGAAATCATAAGTAATCACCTCTAATCTCAGATGTGATTGGTCCAAATTTGTGGAATTCATTTACTGACATCACAAACTGACTTCATATGAGTTTATTTTATGCCGAAGTGCTGTCAAGATTTTTTTACACAGAAAAATTGTACATTTAAGACTCTTCTAACAAATTAGACCTAAACACACACACACACACACACACATATATATATATATATATATATATATATATATATATATATAGAGAGAGAGAGAGAGAGAGAGAGAGATTGTGCTTTATAACATTCATGCCAATAAAGCACTGATGAACTGAACTGAGAGAGAGAGAGAGAAAGAGAGAGAGAGAGAGATCAGATTTGGCCATCCAAGAGGAGTTAACCATTTACTTATACATCACTTTTTTCAGATCTGAGTTTCTTTAAGTTTTTTAACTACAGACTACAGACTTCTTGTAGGTTTTAATCGTTTTATTGCCGGATTCCCCCTCACTGTTCACTTTTACCTCCAACCAAATGGGCTGGTTTCCCAGCAACAAAACACACACGTTACCCCGGCAATAAAACCGTCACTTTCTCAGCTTTTGTCACTGAGGGACGTAAATCAGGGCAAACTGCCATATCACACACACACACACACACACACACTCTATATTACTGACTCACACAGAAATGAAATCAGGAAAACAGAAACTTTACAAGCGAAAAATTAGGGGGTTTCAATAACACCCACGCTTGCAGAAAGTTGCAAGGCAATGGAACTAGTCTGAATAAGACGTGTGTGTTTTTAGGGGAAATTGCATAGATTGCAAAAAGATAAGCTATATAATGCGAAAGAAATAAAGGAAGTCTTGGCGCTACAAAAAGTAAACAGTGTGTTAAAAACATACGAACAAAAGATGAGAAAACATGCGAGATGTATTGTGGTTAATAAGTGTAGCCAGACTTTGTGGTTGTGTGCTGTGTTGTTAAATTAAGTTGTGTTGTAAAAACAACTAAAAATGTCCTATGAGTAATTGCTGTGAAGAAGAAACTACTGATTTTTTGGTCAATTTCAACACCTGGTCCAAGTGAAATGCTTTGTTCATCTTTCACTTGACGAAGAAAGATCCTGCAGTTTATTTTAATCTATGTAGATAATAAATTAACTTATATATAGCCTAGCAAACGTTCTTACAGATTTATTAGCATGGACATGTCATTTGGAGAAAGGCTTCCCAATTAACATGATAACTCCGCTAACTTTAACTACCATAGCTAGTTAACTGATAATAAACCAGCTCTATTTTATCACGTCAACAATGGAGTTTGTATTTTTAACACCCTAAGCAACTGGGAAATATAAACACTATATAAGCATACACTAGCTAATTATCAAAGCTAATGATTTTGTTAGCTAGCATGTCTTTTATACAAAAGCTGACAATGGAAATGAGACAAACCTGACTGGAACATCAACATTTCCCTCCGATGTGTTGTTAACTTTCTTATAAAAGACTTACAACTGAAATTACACTGTAATTACACGTAGCATAGACTGACTACAGTGGACGCCGCCATTTTGTGAACTATCGGCACTGCTATTAGACAAATTCGACTTGCCAGTTTAACAGCACAAGGCTGGGCTGTTCATATGATTATGGATTTGTAATGAACTTTTTTTTTGTTAAATTACAAACGAATGCAAAATAGAAGGCTTTTCAATTTCGCTGTACGTGCAACTCAATTTGTAGCTTGCGTTGTTCATGTGTTGCTAGCTCTTATCCTGGTTTCACTGTGGTTGTGGTGGTGGTGTGGTGGTGGTGTGGTGGTGTTGTTATGTGGTGAGAGATTGGAAATGAGCTCAAATCAGACCGCTAAAGTGTTTTCACAGCTAGGCCTGCTGTCCCAGTGGGTTTTGCAACAGGAAGTGCTCTCCCTAACAGATACTTCCGCTAAAATAACACATAACACACACATTAATCGCACAACAAACCTCCTGGGGAGGGGGATAAATCCTGTGTGTGTGTGTGTGATTTATGTTACTGTAATCTTTTGGGTGAGGCTGAGTTTGTTGTATTTGTTGCACTGTTCTTGTTAAATTGTGTGTTAATGCTGTAGCAATTGGGTTGATTCGAAGTGGACGTCGCGCCACCAACAAACTGGTCAACATTTGTAAATAATCTCAGCTTCGCCTCTTTGCCTGCCCTCATTACCCTCAATCCTTTTGGGTAAACATGCAGAGGTCTGAAGGCCACGGCGGGGTTGTGGTGGGGTGAGAGGGGGGAGGTGTGGGTTCTCCGCCTGTCAGGGTCGCAGGAACTGGGACTGGCCACTAATGGCCCCTGACATGGGCTGTTTCCTGCACTGTGGATGTCAATAGCTTTAGCCTCTAACCCTTCCCCGGCTCGTAAGTGGAAAAACACACGCAGACCACACCACAGCAGTGAGGGAAAATCTTCTCCATGTGTGTGTGGACCTCAGGAGAGCAAAAAAACAGTAGATAGACTGATAGATCTTTTCATCATCAGGTCTTATTGGCTAAAATTCAATATTTGAAAGCAATTATTACATTAAGGCTACGGATTGAGTCAATATCATGTGTTAATAGTTAGGAAATGTCAAAAATGGACAGCGGAGGATTAAATTAGGTTTATTTTATGTGGAGTTGAGCTCTGGACCTTTAATCTGATGGAACTGGAAATAATAGCATAGAATAATAGTGATACTTTCACACTGATTTATAGACAAATTTCCTCCACTTCAGGAAAATGTTAACTGCTGTGTATTGACTATAGATTTGATTAATACAGCAAATCTTTCCATTTTCCTCATTCAGTTTGAACAAGTTTGCTAATTTCTGGATCTGAATTTGAAAGTTTTACTGTATCATGAGAACAATCAGATATTTTGATGTCATAAGGAATATCAAAAAAACAAAAGACATAAGCTGAAAACTTACAACTTTTAATCATATTTTCTCAATTTTAATATTGAGAAATTTATATAATAACATTGAACTATAACTGACTTTACCTCCCCAACACCACACTCTCTCTTTTCACTGGACAATAAGGGTTTTGTTATCGATATATAGTTATGTTTTTTTATGGAACATGGAAGGAAAGAAAAGGAAGGGGGAAGTTTAAAAAGAAAAGCAGCAGAAATTATTTAATAAAAAAATGAAAAATTAAAGACACTGTGTCATGCTGTTAGAGAAAAATAATCACCGTCAGGGTGGTGTGATGAAGCAGAGTTGATTATTTTTCTATAACAGCACCACACTGAGTGCTTTATTCCTCTTATACCACAGCAATTTGCAAACAGTTACAATTTTAATTCATTAATAAATGACGTCATACTTTTTATCCATTTATAGTTACATTTTTTGTTCTCTCACCACTTTTTTCTCTCGCTCTTCTACGCAGCTTAAGCGTAACCTCATCTGACCTGAAGGCTTTCCCATGTCGGAAATGTTGCACAGATCAATATTGCACAGAAACACAACGCTTAAGTAATGAATTATTTATTTAATGCTAAGTATTTATAAAAAAAAAAAAAAAAACTATCAATCAATAGAACCAGCACATTTTGTATTTATTTTTGATGAATAAAGCCTGCTATTGGATTCAGACTTTTAAACTCCACCCCCTCGCTCCTTGTCCACCTCTCTCCCAGCGCTCCTGTGGGAGTCCGAATCTGACAGGGCACTTAACACTCTCAGACATGCTAATCTTTCACACTCCACATTACAGGCCATTACTGCAGCTCAGTGAGTGGACCAGGCCAGGTGCCGGCCTCCATTGTGCTCGAGTGTGAGTTTTGCTTCTCAATGGGTCGACTCTCACGCATTTCCCCCCTGTGTGTGTGAAACACGACCCCGCAGAGCGACCACTGACATGCAGAGTGTGTTTCATACGGCTCAGGATGACCGTGATGCATTCACCCATTGTGTTTCAAAAGCTCAGGGGTTCATTTGGAACCTATCTGTGTGTGTGTGTGTGTGTGTGTGTGTGAGGATCAAGACTTTGACATTTCAAAACTTTTTCTAACTGTTTTACTAACTGTGGTTAAAACTCTGAAAGCAATGACAAACAGAGATGTGAGTTTGGGAATAATGTGATCACGTGTGAAAGCACACGAAGGTGCATTTCGATCCGTTTTGCCCTGAAAATGCTCACGTGAACTCAAGTTAACATGTGATATCACGTGAACAATATGGGATCATATGTAAAGCTAAATGTATCATGTAAATAAATCACATGTGAAAATGTTTACTACATGTGAAATCTCATGAAAAATGAATCATGTTAAAATAAAAGAATCATAAAAAAAAATCATGTTAAAAAATGAGCCATGTGGAAAAAAGTAACATGAAAATAAATGAATCATATGGCAAAAAATCACATGTGAAAATAAATGAATCATTTTAAAAAAACATGTGAAAATAAATTAAACACATGGGGGAAATATTTTTTTTAAAAAAGAATCGTGAAAAAAAAATCACATAAAAATTAATCATGTGGAAAAATTAATATGAAAATAAATGAATCATGTAGAGAAAAAAAATCACATTTGACTACAAATGAATCGTGAACAAAAAAATCCCATGTAAAAAAATTAATCATGTGAAAAGATCTTATGTAAAAATAAATGAATAATCGTGAAAGAAATTTAAAAAATTAATCATATGAAAACATGGTGAAATGTCAAAACAAACGTATGAAGTGTTAAGTGGGCAGTCGGATCATGTTAAAATGAATCATGTTGAAAATGATTCATTTTAATGATTCATGAACTGTGTGATAAAAACACATCACATTAGAAAATAAAATAACATGCATTATATGTGAAAAATGTATGAAAGACAACATGTCTAAAAACCACACACTTTAATCAAGTGAGTTTTCACATGTTGACTTTTCTGTACGTGTTTTCATTTAAAAAAATCCTCAAAAGCATCAGGTACTTTGACATCGACCGTAACAGAACACTGGGACTTCACCTCGGTTAGCTTTCAGAGTCACAGATCTGCTCTTGCGTGACGCATCTTTCAGATCGTAATTTACATTTTTCATACTGACTTGAACTCGCACACTGAAAGTGTGTTTGGGTGCAGGAGTGTAATCTGTGAGAGACAAAAAGTTTGTCAAGGTGACGCTGGAATAAAAAAAAAAAACAACCAGGGAGAACAAGAAGACCGAACATGACGTCTCTGAGTGGTTTAGATGTATAAAGGTGTAAGCATACGTTGTAAATATTTTCAATCCAGATGAAAACTAAAGGCTTATGTATAATTTTATAATGTGCCTGTTATCTCTAAGACGCTAATACATCGTTTCTATGGTAACAGCTCATTCACAGGGACTTATACAGCAGACGCTCCATGTAACCGGATTTTAAAAACTTACTGATATGTTGAAGTTTCAGTAAGGAAACGTTTATTAACATTTAGGGAAGGAGTCTCCAGTGTCAGGTACGTTGCGGCTTTCTCGGTAACATGACAAGCTGGGGTTTTTTTTTGTGTCTTGTTATAGCTGCTATAACGTAAGTGAACTTGTTTCATGGATGTTCCACAACATTAAACATAACTATAAACGGATAAAAAGTACGACACATTGTTCTTTGATACATTAGACAATGAAATCGTCAGCAAATTGCTTTGGTGTCAGAGAAACAAAACATTTTGGGCGTGGATTATTTTCCTACAACAGCACGCCCCATTGTGTGTTACTCCTCAGATATTATGTATATATATTCAGTCTGGGCCGGTAGGCGGAGCTTACGATGTTTACATGAAGGACTAAAGGACTGACAATTTTCCTGTCTGCGCCATGAAGAGAATCCTCGATCGTTACTAACTTCATGAAGAAAATGGCGTCTTTTTTTCCTCCTCATACTTTCAACTACCGTTAACTATGAAAAGAGAAATCACTACAATTTTCAAACATTTCTTTATTATCATATATTTCTAACATCACAAAGTGATGTTTTAGCATCAAGCAGCATCAAGGAGTCGAACTAAATTCCTAACAAACCTAAAAACAGCTGTGACGGCGAGAATCAGCGCTAATTGCTGTAATCTATCTGCTCCTACGTCAAGCGGTTGGAGTTGTGAGCCACTACTG
This sequence comes from Pangasianodon gigas, assembly GCA_022758105.1. Taxonomy (NCBI): domain Eukaryota; kingdom Metazoa; phylum Chordata; class Actinopteri; order Siluriformes; family Pangasiidae; genus Pangasianodon; species Pangasianodon gigas. The sequence goes on along the minus strand of CM040455.1, from coordinate 33,562,567 downwards.
TGAGCTAGTTCTTAGCATCGAGCTAGTTTGTATCATCATGCTAGCTAACATTTGACGAACAAAACTGCTGCTGCAACTAAAGGTCGTAACTTTGCGTAAATTTGCGACCACTGACCAAGAAAAAAAAACAAAGAAGACACCCCTTCAGCAAGTGACGTCAAATCAAAATGGCCGCTCACAGCATGAACAGTAAACACAGCAGCACGTCTTACCTTTAAACGAGTTGTAATGCAGTTACAAGTATTAGCTTTAGATCAATCAACATACAGACATATTGGCTTGTTAAATCTATAACACTGACTATACAGCTCACTGTTTTGAGGAGGAAAATATACATCACAGTTACCTGGCTAGCTTGTTGCTAACAAAAGACAAACATGGAGGCGTCTGTGGGTTTTTGTCGCATTTTGTAGCTAGAAATCATGGAGGTCAAAAAATGACGTAATTCTGATCACTGACTTCCCGCTTCCCAGATAAATCAAATGCAGCAGCAATACTCTCACGCAATACTGGAGCGCTTTAAAAACAGTGACCCCGCCTACTTTTACATCTTGTTATTCCAGAAAAAGGCTATCTCTCTAGCTAGGTAGCTATCAAATATCCTGCACAGTGCCCCTAGAGGTCAATAGTACAACTGCGTTTTAGCAGTAATGGTAACATAATTCTCGATATTGCAACTTTTTTCTTGTAATATCAGATATTATGATGTTTTTTCTCAAAATATTATGAATATATTCGCAAAATATTACGGCTCTATTCTCAAAGTATTTTTCTTAAACAGTGGCCCTAAAATGCCGTCATACAGCTGCAGGCAATCGCCACTTGACATATGAATATACACGTAATAATCCACTTGCAGAAACGTGCAGATTGATATGGACGTGACAGGACGTTGTGTTTTTAGTTAGCCTTAGCTAAAGTTTTCCTACGTTCCTCAGTTTCTTGGTGAACGTGGAGCTATTTTACCATCAGGACGTGAAATCATTGGGGTTTGAAATGAGGGTGGACAACTTTTGTGTTTTGGTTTCATACTTTACGTAAACGTAAAGTAAATCTAAAGAGATTATAGGCTACTTTAATTTGACTAAAGATGTGAAGATGTACTTCAGCTTTTTTACCTGATGATTTATTGCACTATTGCATTATTCATTGCACTTTTATCTGAGCAAAGAATTTGCATACTTTAGCACTTTAGTACCACCTCTGCTTTTTATTGATGGTTAGCTTTGATTTTAAGAACAATAACATTATAGTAAGTTACTGTAGATGAGTAGTCTTATAAAAATAAAAAAAAAATGTTAATATTTGAAATTTGTTTTTCTCATCTAGATTCTTGTTTGATTTTCTAACCAGTTCTTTTGGAGAATCTTTGTGCAAATGGTGGATGTGTTTGTTTTTGCACGCACTTGTGTATGTGTGTGTTTGTGTGTGTGTGTGTGTGTGCGCGCGTGTGTGTGTGTGCGCGTGCATGTTTCAGTTTTCAGTCTGAGTCACTAAGCACAAAATGAATGTGAAATGCATGAGTGGCTCAACACAGGTGGCCAAAAAAAGGAACCAGTTTCATCACCAGTGATTATGGATTACGCATATGATCAGAAAAAACCCTTATTCTTCAGGAGGATGAGGAACAATAAAAATAGAAAGTTCTAGAGAATTCAGACTTGTTTGGTACTTTTCAGAGCGCTACTGTCCTTGTGATGTTGCCTTGTGTACATGGCAGAGCAGGAGATATCACAAAATCACACAGAAAGCACTAAAAAAAAGCACCTTTTTTAAACAAAAAATCTTTTTTTATTACAAGGACTCTAAAACACAGCTATACACAGCAGCTGATATGAAAACAACACACAGCGACACTCACTCATCAATCCCTGCAGGATTTTACTGCCATTTCTCATCAGTCAAATATGTAAACACAATAAATAAGAGCCATGATGTACATAAGTGCAGAATCAGAGAGACAATAAGACAAAAAAAAAAAAAAAAAAGGTCAGTTCCTGGTATTTCCATCCGCTAGGTTGTCAAAACAGACGTGAGAAAAACAGCACATGGTGTTATTTTGTTAACACATCTGTGGTCCTGGGAAACCCAAATCTTTCTCTTTTTCTTTCTTTCTTTCTTTTTTAACACAACCAGTGTGTTCAGCAGACACTCATCTAACCCCAAATCAGGAAAAAAATCAAATAAAAAGAACATGAAAAGCAGTCAGTAATACACTGTAGATGTGAATCTACAGAATGTTACGATGGATAGACTGATAGATGGATGGATGACATTCTGATGATTTTTGCAATCTCATGATGTTGTGCAGTTCATCATAACACACATTTAACACACATTTAACACAACATGACACAATAATGTGCTAAATTAGTGATAACAGAGCCTTCTGACCACTCAGTGTCCATCTAAATTGTGGAAAAATAAAATAATTTTTAAAAAAAATGAAAACCCTGACAGGAGTGTAGATGTGACAGAAAGCTAAGAGCAGATACATGCATGGATGGATGGATGGATGGATAGGTGGATGGATAGGTGGATGGATGGACGATATTTTGATGCTTTTTGCTAAGTTGGGATGTTGTGCAGTTCATCATAACACAAATTTAACACACATTTAACGCAATATGACACAACAATGTGCTAAAATCTTGAGTCATTTTGAGCACAGGCTCAGCCTGCTCATTCAGTCACTTCAGTCCATATGGATATTTACATTATTTTTTTTAATCTAAGAGAAGTTCGCGTGATATTTTTGGGCGTTAACTGGAGTGAAAGCTGGACGACTCGGACTCCGTGGACACCGAGGACATGCCTCCTTTCTTCTTGGAGAGGATCTTGAGACTGGACCCGCGTCCGGTGGTGAGCGCGCGCCGCGCCGACTTCTTAAACTTGACCCCGAGGAAGGCGTAGAGGATCGGGTTGAGGCAGCAGTGGAAGTACGCGAGCGCCTCGGTGACGAAGATCCACGTCTCGAGGCCGCTCTCGAGCGCGCAGCTGTGCGCGATGACGCCGAGTTGCAGGAGCGTGTCGACGACGATGCCCGCGCAGTAAGGCAGCCAGCACGCGAAGAAGCACGCCACGAGCGCCACGGTGGTGCGCAGCGCGCGCCTCTTCTGCGCCCCTTTGGAGCCGCGCGACAGCGTGACGATGATGACGCAGTAGCACACCAGGATCACGAGACCGGGCAGCACGAAGCCGACGAGCACGTGCTGCGTGCGGAACGCAGCCATCCACGCGAGCGCCGTGTCCGTCGGGTAGATGCGCTCGCACACGACGCGCGTCTCGGCACCGCCGCCGACCTCCTCGGCGCGCGCGAACGCCAAGTCGGGCGCCGTGAGGAGCGCCGCGGGGAGCCACGCGCCCGCGTACACCACGCGCTCGGACAGCAGGCGGCGCGTGGCCTGGCTGCTGGTGGCGTGCACCACGGCCAGGTAGCGGTCCAGGCTGATGAAGGCGAGCAGGAGCACGCTGCCGTACAGGTTCACCGTGTACACCATGTGCACGAGCACGCACATGAAGCCGCCGAAGCGCCAGCCGCTCGCCGCGTCCACCGCCCAGAACGGCAGCGACAGCACGAACAGCAGGTCGGCCACGGACAGGTGCAGCCGGTAGCGGTCGGTCATGGTGCGGGACTTCCTTTGGCACCCCATCACCACCACCACCAGCCCGTTACCCACAAGCCCCAGCACGAAGATCACACCGTACACCGTGGGAAGCAAAATCCTCTGCAGGTCCTGGTTCCCCTCGCGGTTGCATGGCGTCTCAAAATCGGCGCCGATGTCTCCAGAGCCAAACTCAGTCAGGTTATCACTGAGGATATCATCCTCAAATATAATGTGCTGCAAAAAACAAACATTAGCGTTATAAGCATGAATTAGAGCATGTGCATGAATAAGAGCATGTGCATGAATCAGAGCACGTGCGCATACTTGTCTCACTGGAATCTTTATTATATATAAAATCATAAATCTATCTGTACAATCAAACACACAGCAAGAATGAAACTCACTTCGTAATAAGACATCCTCCAGGTCAGATAAATCCTCTCTCAGACACACACAGCCTCACTGAGTCTGCACAGCCTCGCCACTACATTTAAATACGCCTCGCTCCGCCGAAACCCCGCCCACTCACACAGAGCCACGCCCACAGGCACGGGCCACTACAAAGCGTTTTCTCAACAAAGCGCCCTTTTCCTGTTTTCTGTTTCAGAGACAGGTGCTGTTATCTGGATGTGCAGAAAAATACGCAGCACGGTCTATAAATAAAGTACAAGAAACAAAAACCTGATAGATAGATCGATAGATAGACAGATAGACAGACAAACAGACAGACAGACAGACAGACAGACAGATAGATAGATAGATAGATAGATAGATAGATAGATAGACAGACAGATGGACAGACAAACAGACAGACAGACAGACAGATAGATAGATAGATAGATAGATAGGCATATAGACAGATGGACAGAAAGATAGACAGGCAGATAGATAGATAGATAGACAGACAGACAGACAGACAGATGGACAGGCAGATAGATAGATAGATAGATAGATAGATAGATAGATAGACAGACAGACAGACAGACAGATGGACAGGCAGATAGATAGATAGATAGATAGATAGATAGATAGATAGATAGATAGATAGATAGATAGACAGATAGACAGACAGACAGACAGACAGACAGACAGACAGACAGACAGATAGATAGATAGATAGATAGACAGACAGACAGACAGATGGACAGGCAGATAGATAGATAGATAGATAGATAGGCATATAGACAGATGGACAGAAAGACAGATAGATAGATAGATAGATAGATAGACAGATAGACAGACAGACAGATGGACAGGCAGATAGATAGATGAATGGATAGATACACACATACATGCATAAACATATTTATTTAAAAAATTAGGTTAACTACCATAATGTCATGTGAAGCAAGATAGAAAGAAACAGACAGACAGACAGATTAAAAGTAACCAAGTCTGTCGAATAGTATGTTAAGGGGGAAAAAAAACAATCTTCCTGCTGTATCTGCTTTGTCCTGTTGCGATTGTAAGAGCAGCGTTTCCGCCTGCACTGCACTCCTCTGTATGGAGGAAGTAAAAATGTAAAAATACACACCATACTCACTCTGTCACTGTGTACTCATTCTTGCACAGCATTGCAACATATTACAGTCCTTTTTTTCTCTGTGTGTGTGTGTGTGTGTGTGTGTATGTTTGGGTGTGTGTGTGTGTGTGGGGGTGTGTTTGATGCTGTAAAACCCCGACAGATGTGTCTCTGATGTAACAAGTGCCACTCGTCAAGCTAAAGATCAGGAGATACGCACACCACACATGCAGACAGTGCTTGGTAAGGAGTGTGTGGGGGCACCCTGGAGTGTGTGTGTGTGTGTGTGTGTGTGTGTGTGGTGGAGAGACAGAAAGTACCGTGATTATCTTTAAGCAAAGTAATGAAATTAAACTTCCTCTCCAGAGTCAGTGTGAATAGTGAGAAGGTAAAGATGGTGGAAATGTTAGGGTTAGACTCTTTCTCTTCAATCACTCATCTCAAACACATTGTATGATAATCCATCGTAAGGTGTCTGTGTGTGTGTGTGTGTGTGTGTGTGTGTGTGTGTGTGTGTGTGTGTGTGTGTGTGTGTGTGTTAATGAGGAGTGCTCTTTATCATGCTAAGATCTCTCAGATGGGTGCTAACGTGTTAAGAATGCAGATAGGATCAGAGACTCGCTGAAGGATCACTCATTACATCTCTCACTTCTGCTTGTTGTAATAAAATGTATATGCATCTTTATTATTATTTTTTTTATCAATTTGCATCTCATATACCCTGAATATTAACTAAAAATAAACGCTAGTGCTCTTACACAATTGATAAATATGATAAAAACACATGAAGTATGAAGTATGAAAAATTTTAATTAGACTTTCCAAATACTGTACAGATTATAGCTCAAATATTCTTTAGTTTTTTTGCTTTGAAATCAATTGTATTTCTGTGCATTCTGCCTTATTTATTTATTAACCATATTTACACCATAGCGCAATTGAATTCTGGATTCTGATTGGTCAGAAGGTGTTGATTAATGTTCTATAACAGCAGCTCTGACGGTAGTGCAGGTTTATATTAAAGCACTTGTTCTAATACGTTATAGTTTCTATATTAACCACATGAATGCATTAAAAATTGTTGATATGGTGATGTTTTTTCTAAGGAGAAATGTGTTTATTTAACATTTATGGAAGGAGTCTCCAGTGTCAGAGCTTTGTAACAGTCAGGACTGTCTTCAGGACAGAGGAGTTTACGGTTTCTCGGTAACATGACAAGGTTTTTGTTTTAATTTCAAGAGAGAGAAAAAAGAGAAGCTGCTGAGCGAATGACAGATACGACAGTTTATAGCTTGCAGACATTCCACAGCATTAAATGTAACTGTAAATGGATAAAAAATATGGCATTGTTGTTTAATATATACAAATTTGTAATCATTGGCAAGTTGCTGTGTTGTAAGAGGAATAAAACACTTTGGGACGTGCTGTTACAGGAAAATAATCAACTTTGAGGTGGTAGCAGTAACTCTGCTTCATCACACCTCCATGTTGTTGATTATTTTCCCATAACAGCACAACACTGTGTGAGTGTTTTATTCCTTACTTATATAACGATGCTCATATCAGAATATGGATATTGTCTGATACCTAACATGGATGCTGTTTTGAGACACGAAAACTGTAAATCATCAGAAACATGACATTTGTGTTAAATAGAAGAATTCAGTGCAGCGAATAAAAAGTGGTTTGGTCGACATGGAGCCGTGTCGTGTAAAGCGTTGCAAAACATTTTGAAAAATGTGTACGGAAAAATAGTAACATACAAAAAAACGTACAAAAATGATGTAGTTTGCTGCTGAAATGAAAAACATTGGCGTAAACCAGAAATGAAAGACTAATCTGAAAATGAAAGTTAAAGTGGCACTGCTGTATGTGACATATTCGTGTGTGTGTGTGTGTGTGTGTGTGTGTGCATATCGTCAGTGTCACTGATGATCTAATATAGCTATCTATCTGCACCAGATGCTGGTCGGGGAACACGATGGGAAAGTCATTCATCTTTAGGACAAAGTGTGTGTGTGTGTGTGTGTGTGTGTGTAGTGAAATATGAGTTGTCACCTACTGCCTTAACAGCAGAGGTTGTCACAGAAATCTCCTTCTCAAGATGTCAAGGTGATAAGGTCATTGGGGTTTTGTGTGTGTGTGTGTGTGTGTGTGGTTTAGAGTAGACCTCCAGGCAATACCTCACTCTTCCTGACAATGTTTAACTCCATCATTCTCCATCTTCTCTAAGATGTCTAAGAGGTAAGCTGTTCTTTACTAAAACACATTTTAATAATAATAATAATAATAATAATAATAATAAAACTTTGAAGCAAATCTCCAAGTGCCACAAAGTAAAATGGTAGATAAACTTTAAAAGTTTTTTAAAAGAAAAAAATATTTGAAAGGTGTAAAAATGATACTAAAATACATATATTACAATAAGATACTAAACCTGGAACAGTAAAAGAAACTGAATTGCATTTTGCATAAAAAGAGAATTAGCATCAGTGCTAATTTTGCTTTCACTGCTATTGTCCATGAAAGAATTGTTTTATTTTAGAAGAAACCAAAACATTTTTTCCTCTGATTCATTCCTCGCTCACTGTATAGACCAGATTTCACATGATTTTAGTTTTTTTTAACACAATAAACACTTACATTGTGTTTTTGCATTTGTCTGTGTGCATATGCACGCATATGCATGCACGTGGGTGTGTGTGTCTGTGTGTGTATCTCTGTGTTTGTGTGTGTATGTGTGTAGGAAGATGAAAGGCAGCCACAGGAGCCAGAGTCAGACAATCACTACGTGGGTCTCTTGTGCTTCTAATGATACAACAGAGAGAGAGAGAGAGAGAGAGAGAGAGAGATGGAAGGAGTGTAAAGTGATGGTGTGGCTCTGAGCGTAACGATTGAGAGCAGATGTCTCCACTCGACTGGTGTGGGAAAGACAGAGCAGGTTTTCGAGAGAGAGAGAGAGAGAGAGAGAGAGAGAAGGCTGAAGTCGGCAGTTTAGATGACAACACACACACACACACACACACACACACACAGTTGTGGTCTGCTGTCACAAGTCACGAAGAAAGTAAAGAATACCAAAAAGGCCAAAAATCATAATTAAATAATTATACCACAGCGCTGTTGAATTCTGGCTTCTGATTGGTCAGAAGGTGTTTTTATAATTGTCATATTTTCTTTTGGCCCCGCCCCCTGAACGTGTTACTATACTGAGCTACGATGTTTCGTTCAAAAACACTGATTTATAGATGAAACGTTGCAGGTGTGAAAGTTGTATGTGAGTAAAATGTGATCATAAATTAGGATCCGTAATAATTTAGGGTTTGCTCTTGCAAAATTGATCAGATTTAGGAATTACAATCTGATATAATGCATTTAAGGTTCATTTAGACAGCAAGTTAACTCCATACACTGTGTGTGTGTGTGTGTGTGTATTTGATGGTGGATTGAAAAATTAAAATAGACAGCGAGGTAAAACATTTCCCAGGCTGGTTCATTGTTTGCTCAATTTTAATATTTTTTTTTTTATTTCTTTTTTGCTGAGTAATCATTCGATCTAAGCATTGTGTGTGTGTGTGTGTGTGTGTGTTTATGTTTGTCTCCGAAGCTGTAATTACGATATAATTCTTTCCAGGCTTTTCATTCCTAAAAATCCCCTGAGAGACTCGGAAAATTGGAAAATTGGAAAATTGCATGGACTGCGCCTTTGAAAGAGTGGCCAACCGCTAGCTTTTGGGCATTTCAGGGTCTTTGGGGTTCACACACATGTACACACAGACATACACGGACGCTCACACACACACTCACACACACACACAGACATAAAGAGAGAGACATGAAGATTTTGTGCTTGAATCTGACGTTAGCATAGAGGCGATGCACAGGGGATAAAACAAATAGAGGATAGGTTCAAACACACACACACACACACCGGCCCTTAGGACAGGGCAGAGGGACGTTGATAAGAATACAATAGGCATGATGGGGCCAGATAAGGACAGCAGCAAAACGATTCAATTGTGTGTGTATGTGTGTGTGTGTGTGTGTGTGTGTGTGACAGAGAGAGAGTGTGTGTGTGTGTGTGTGTTTCCACCTATCATTTGTTTGTTTTATCACCTCTTGTGGTCTTGATTCAACCACGAAACAGTGAATCTTCAAATCATCATCATCATCTCCCTCTCTCTCTCTCTCTCTCTCTCTCTCTCTCTCAATCTGTGTGTGTGTGTGTGTGTGTATACGTGTATGGGCTGAGGTCTATTTGCATAGCCAGAGGGGGTGTGTTTCTCAGCAATGGCTTGGTGCCTTGAAGTCTGTATTGGAGGCCACAAAAGCTGTAGCCTCGGGGCAGCTGAAAAACAAATCACCGCCTTGCTGCCCCATTAAAGGGCAAGAGAGGGCAGGAGACACAAGAAAGAGGACGAGGGAAGGGAATGGAAGAGGAGACACCTGTTTGAGCAGCGCCGCCTCCCCCTATCTATTCTTTCACCTCTTTTATTTCTTTCCCCTTTGCGCTTCATTATGGACTCTGTTGTAAAGCCATTAGGTGGAGTATGAAGTAGAAAAGCAGTCACTCCTTCATCCGGTTTAAGCCGGTTTCATCGCTAGCAAGCGATAGGTGACCGCTTTGTACACTTTCTATGTACATGTGCGACACTGAGCCACAATTTCAGTGACAGCAGCAAGCAACAAGCGACAAATCTGAATTGCAATTTTCTCAATTCTGTGCACATTCAGTTTGACAAATCGCGACAAATCCAAACGATTTCCTCAAACAATTCCACCGACCAATCATACGGCACGTGTGCTCCAACGCTTTCTTCTTCACTCTCACTTTAGTTCCTATTTACAATTAGTTCTCATTTAGTGTTTGGTAGAAAAACTTTGCATCCTGTCATATACGACCTCTCATTAAATGTGTATAGAGACATCATGAAGAAAAATAAAGTGTGTGTGTGTGTGTGTGTGTGTTTTTCATTTTCTTCCACAGTGTGGTTGAATTCTCAAATCAGATTGATGTGGATTATTTAATTATTTAGATTCCCTCATTTAAGACTAATAATGAACAGATTTTAAAAATGTGTTGTTTAACAAAGAAAAACGTCTAATCTTTGATGTGGTGACATTTCTTTTTATTTTTTTTGTTAGAAGACATTTATTTAACATGTTTTTATGGAAGGAGTCTCCAGTGTCAGTGATTTGTAACAGTCATGGTGTTTTGTAAAGTTTCCCAGCACAGGACTTCAGGTCTTCAGGTCTTCAGGACCGAGGAGTTTATGCTTTTCGGTTTCTCGGTAACATGACAAGCTCTGGTTTTTTTTTTTTGTTTGTTTTTTTTTGAGAGCACGAGAGAGAGAGAGAGAGAGAGAGAAAGAAACAGAGAGAAGGTGATGTTGGTGAGGTAATAACTGTTTATCACAGCGATAACGTAAGTAAGAACAGGAACTAACTTGTCTCTCTGACGTTCCGCAACATTAAATGTAACAATAAACCGTTAAAATGCACAACATGTCGTTCGTTAATAAAGTAAACTTTGTAATCTTTGGCAAATCACCGAGGTATAAGCAGAATAACACACTCCAGACTGTGCTGTTGTATGAATATGAAAGCACATGGATTATATTCATATAACAGCATTGTGTGTTTTTCCTTATTTAAGTGGATAAATATTTGTCTGAGTGTGGTATAAATAAAAGTGTAGAGATTTTACAAGTAATTCTTTGGTAAAATGGGTATTGTGTGTGTGTGTGTTGGGGGGCCTGGACTTTTCCTTCTGCCATTGTCCTTGTGGTCTGTGGGCTGAAATGTGATCCAGATTGAGGAGAATGGCGCTGGGGTGTGTAGCAGCTCTAAAGGAGGATTAGCAGCGCTGATCTCTGAGCTGATATGGAATCACCTTCCTCCTCACATCCACATCCTCTACACCTCTGAATAGTAGCCACTAATGGAGGGATTGTGTGTGTGTCTGTGTGTGTGTGTGTGTGTGTGAGAGAGAGAGAGGTGAGGGGGTATTGAGTGACCAGCAGTGACTGACACACGTATCCTTTCCACACACCCTGGAAATCTCTGTTGGTCTGTGTGTGAGACAACCATCTACATATTCTCATGGTTCAGACCAGGACTTTAGTCTTTTTATTTTAATTAAAAAAAAAAAAAATTCCTTATAAAACTTGAATAATTTAATGTAATTGAATTGAATTGAATCCCATCTCAATCCTCCTTAGATTAATTAAAATAATATATATATATATATATATATTTTTTAAATTATACACTTACAGAAAAGGTAGTTATGCAGATATCTAGGTTGCCAGATTGGTAATATCCAATTTTTCCCCAATCCAATGAAATTAAGGATTTTTCTGAGACCTCTCTGGCATCCCCGGTAGGAATACATGCTTTTAGTAGGTAAGAAAATGGTCTAATAACCAGCACTGTTCAGTGTAAGATGCCTTATGTCAACTGAAATATCTAAATCTTATTAGAATATTTTAATAATATTAGATATTTAATATTAGTGTCGTATTTAATAAAGGACAGTGGGTTGCATTGCCGCTTCACAGCTCCAGGGTTCCTGGTTCGGTCCTGTGCTCGGGTTATTGTCGCATGGCATCCTCATGTCAGTCTGGGTTTCCTGCAGGTTCTCCAGTTTCCTCTCACCTCCTAAAAACATTCCAGTAGGTGGACTGGCTGAGATAAATTGCCTCTAGGTGTGAGTGTGTGTGTGTGTGTGTGTGTGTGTGTGTGTGTGTGTGTGTGTGTGTGTGGTGGTATGTGATGGAGTGGTGTCCCGTCCAGGGTGTATTCCCACCTCACACGCAGTATTCCCGGGAAAGACTCCGGAGCCACCGCAACTCTGACCAGGATAAAGCGCTTACTGAAGATAAATAAATGAATTGCATTTGTTATCTCCTTCTCTTCCCCATCATCACTCTCTTTTCTTTACGGTTTAACCACTTGTTAAGACGTTCGCGTAGGAAAGACCTCTGAGTCATTTGGTGCGTTCAGTCGCTTAAAAACACTGTTTTGATGAGCGATACTGAAAAAGCCTCTCCCTGTTTCTGTGCAACACCTCAACAGTTCACATCTCCTACACCGGACTGTTCTGATCCTGTGGTTGTTCTTCTTGGCCTCAATATGACTGAAGCTGTTTCAGCAAATCCTCATCTTCCTTATAATTCACAAAATAATATCACTCTGCATCAGGGGTGGAAAGTGTACAGAGAAATTATTTCAGTAATAGTAATAGTAATGGTACTGTGTCAAACTCTTACTCAATTACAGTAAAAGTAGAAGTACGGAGGCAAATAGCTACTTGAATGAAAGTCAGAAAGTATCAACATTTAAACATACTCAAGTATTCAAGACTGAAAAGTAAATATTTGTAACTAATGAAGAGAGCTAAGCACAATTTCATCATACCCGATCCTGCATGACTAGCTAGTTCGCTAAGCAATCAGTCATAAGGAAGATATTCTGCTAGCTTACACACACCTAGAATTTGGCTTGCAGGTTAGCTGATGTTTAATAACCCTTTGTGAATGAATACCAAGACATATTAGCAAAGAAACTCAACTAACTAGAAAATTGAACAAATCTATGTACAAAACTTAAGTAGCTAGCTAATCTAACAAACTAATGTACAAAACAACTAGCTAGCTAACAAAAACAAAAGCTAACAAAACCTAACTAGCTAGCTAACCTATATGCTATGTACAAACCTTAACTAGCTAGCAGGTCAGACAAGCTAATGTACAAAATTTAGCTACCTAGCAAATTTTTTACAGCCTAATTTACAAACCTAATCTAATTTAATCTAATCTAATTTAATCTAATCTAATTTAACAAACTAATGTGCAAAACTTAACTAGCTAACTTACTTCTTAAAGGTAACAGGCTTCTTATAGATTTGATCTCAATTTTAAAGGCTGATGTATAATTTCTACTTGGGAGGCAAGTGAGACATCACATCCAAGTCTAAGAAAAAAGGAAGAAAATTAGAAAAAATGGAGAAAAAGGAAAAATCGCAGCATTTGAGAGGTCAAAATGAAAATGTAAGGAGTAAAATCTAAGATTTTTTTGCTTGGAAAGTTACTTGAGTAAGAGAACAAGCATTTAATTTCAATAAAATGTGAGAAAAGATTAAAAAAATCTTCCAAAAGAGTGCTTAAGTACAGTAACAACGTACAATTACTGAAATAATTTCCACCATTTGCAGTGAATTTTATAAAATATGTTTAATCGACTCTCCGTGTTCACCTAAAAGAGCCGACTCATTCGAGAGGGTTTTTTTTTTTTAAACCCAGACGTGGGACTGTGAAACATCTCAGCGCTGTTTCGCTGTGTACCTACTCTAAACACACCTGAAGACGGGGTTAATGATTAGTTAATGAACTGAAACAGGTGTGTTATGAGCAGAGACGTTAAAAAAAAGTCCCTTTAGAGAAGAAATGACAGATGACCTTTGTGTGTAGACACACATGCATGGTCCAGCAGACATGACATTCAAACCGCAGCAGACGGAGGATATAGGTGTGTGTTTTTTTGGGGTGCTGCTGAAATGTGACCCCACCCATCTCAAACCCACAGTCTACACCAGACACTTTCAAAGCCTGAGAAATCTCGGCCTGCTCTGTGTCTAAACACGTTGATGATGTTGCTCAGGTCTTGATTTAGCAACTGCTTTGTCACTGTTTTTTAAAATCTCTCTGTGTGTGAAATTAAATACAGAATGTACAGACAGTCAGGGTGCTGGAGCGAGTATTAAAGGTTATCTAGAGAACTGATGTACGCGGTCTTGTCATGGCAGGCTGGCACTCGAAACTTCGACTTTAAGGCGTGGTTTTCTGTGGTTTTGTGTGGTTTTGTGTGTTATTGAGCGTATATGATTTTCTATACACTTGCTCACAGTCTGCTGATTTCCTGCTTTCTGAAGCCGCCTTGTAATTTAGCAAGTTTGTCTACTACCAATTGTGTAACTTGCATTTTTTTCACCCAAGGCCACATGTTTTAAATAGTGACACATAAACTGAGTAATCAGAAAGCATTTATTTGCAAGTTTAGTATTGTAAAATCCTGCAGCGTCACTGTATCACTTTAATTTGGTCGGATATTGTTCAATTTCATATGTAAAAAAAAAATCGAACAAGGCTGACCACGCCCCCTAAAACTAACCTTAAACTGTAACCTTGTAGTAGCTGCGTCCACCATGTTAAACTATGTGCATTTTTCAGACAAATAACATTAAAACATTAATAAAACGTATAATTACATTAATAAACAGCATTTTTGCATGTCCCAGCCCACGAAACTACACTTTACCTTCAAATATAATCAAAAAATGATTAAATCTTATTATTTTTGCGTTACTGTTCGAATCCATTTAATGCTCGAAACATCCTTTTCCCCAAATCGTCCATTATAGGTTATGAAAAATCTATATTTCAGTTCATTCAATCAACCCTGTTACCTGAACAGATTTCACCTCAAGTCACATGTTCAACAGGAAGTTGCACTGAAATTTCCTGAAGATCAGAGGAAGAAGAAAAGTACGTTCTGTCGTTCTGTGACTGATGAGGTCACTTTGGATGCTTATTAACTTTCTCTTACTTAATTCTGACAAGACAGAAGTACTTGTACTAGGACCACATGCAGCTAGAAGTAAGCTTTCTGATTACATAATAACTCTGGATGACCTTTCTGTTTCATCATGTGCAGCAGTAAAAGACCTTGGTGTGATTATCGACTCTAGTCTTTCTTTTGAAGCTCATGTAGATAATATAA